>JAQIXO010002398.1:0-10048 GCA_034700305.1 Protaphorura armata | reverse complement strand
TTTATAAATGTTGTCACCAATAAATTCTGCATGTACAATCGTATGTACTTTGACAATTGACAGGGAAATGACTACTTTGTGCAAATGGAGAAATGGCAAGTACAGATGATCATGGTTCACCCTGTTTAATAACTGTTGAACAAAATTGCATGCATAGGATTCGTGCACAGAAGTTTTCTCTCTCAGCCTTTATAATTTATAATGCGTAGTGTGGAGTTTGTTCCCTATTCAAAACCCGTTACATTTGGAATCATTCTGACCACAGAATATGCATATTGAGATTAATTAACTAATGATCGTCCATTTCGATTTTTCAAAATAATATCCTTTTCAATATGTTGCTAAGTGGGGATGATTTACATTTATATGTGTTTGCAGGAGAGTGGAAAAACGACTTTTACAAGTACCTATGTATGGGTTAAAATATAGGCCGCTATCCCATAATTTTGAAATGATGTCTGTGATGCCCTCATTTCAGAATTAGAATCAATTTTGTTTTATTAGTGTTTTACACTGTCCGAAAGCCAACAATAAAACATGACAGTATAATATATAAAATAATAATTAATATGACAAATGGATAAAGTAATAATATGCATTATAATCATTAATACTTATCAGATATATATTAATATTGCATTAATTATGATTATAAATTATTATTTACAATATATGATAATTTATATAATGTTATGGCAAATGAAAAAAACATCATGGCTTGCCCTTAACACACATTTACCGAAAAGCAGGTAACTCCACGTTGTTTGTTTGTTGTGCCTGCCGGCCCAACAGGGTGGGTCAGTCTCTGTACTGGGCAAGGGACCCGTCTAAGAGGCACTTTTGTTGATTTCTTTGACCTTAACGACTAAATGAATTTATGTTCTGCATCCAGTTCCAATGAAACACCAGAAAAATTGTGGTTAGATTCTTTGTTATTAAGCATTCTACTTAATCCAATGCAAAACATCTGGTGTTTCATTGGAACTGGATGCAGAACATAAATTCATTTAGTCGTTAAGTTCAAGGAAATCAACAAAAGTGCCTCTTAGACGGGTCCCTTGCCCAGTACAGAGACTGACCCACCCTGTTGGGCCGGCAGGCACAACAAACAAACAACGTGGAGTTGCCCTGCCGAAAAGTACAACAGATTCTGGCGAACATCAATTACTCCATACTCAATGTACATGTTTCATTTGGCTTGAATTATAACTAATCCGCGTAAACTACATTTCTCAATAAGTACGGTGTGCCTCATAACAACTGCTGGTGTGAATACTAGGTTAATTTGCGCGGCAAAATTTGAATCACCCAATTACATAGGTTAGGTTCAATTCGTTTCATGATAAAAATATGGGATTACGAATTCGACAGTCGGCACGAATAGTTGAAGAGACAGCCGTTTCCATATGAAATAGGACTCTGTCTCATACGGCATAACATACAACAGGGTATCGGGGGTTAATAAAGGAGACATTCAATGTTGTGGGTAATGCTGCACGTTAGAGTATTCAATCGACAGGGCTCTCGCCCTTCCGCAGAAATCAACAAACTCTGTCAAAAATCCGATTCCTCACAGCGACCGTTGTTTATGTCAACAAGTCCCCGGGCAAAATAATGCTGAGCAGTGGACCGCTGGTGTCACACTTATCGACATAAACAACGGTCGCTGTGAGGAATCGGAAGTTAAAAGATTCTACGTGGCATCACCAACTTTCCTTGAAGCTATTCTCTGGGGGAACTGTTACGTAACCTTTGCGTTACGTAACGTTCCCAATTGCCGAGCTTCCCTATAATTAGGTGAAGTTGCTTGATAATTACGGATGCTTAATTAAAACAGTTCTCTTCAATGATGATGGAAACGACTTGCTAAACTCTAAAGACGTGCTTATGGGCTACGGGTTCCTCAAATTTGAAAGGCGCTTCACTACTATCTTGAAACTTGCGGGCCGTGAGAATCCCAATATACAAACATCCACTGTAACCCTGGTCAAAGTTCGACGCGCTTCAAAAGACACAGGCCCTTGGGAAATCGATCGCCTACGGGAGCTCAGAGCCGCAAGAATAAACGTCGGACGACACATTTTCTCGTTGGGACATTGCGACAACACACCCTTCGTTCCCATAATGAACAACAACAGGGAGGAAAATAAAGAGAATCTCCCAACCGCGGATCCGACTCATGATCCAGAAGATTTGATTCCAGCGAGGATGACAACAACACCAACAACCATGAGGATGACAACAACCGTTCCACACGAAATTAATGACAAGAAACACGTCTCGTGGTAAATATTAGATATCATAGTAATGATTAGCACAGCAACCGCCCGACACTCAGGGCTCATAGTAGTTCATGTTTTAATGTTGCAAGCACGTAATGTCTGTCTGTTGTAAGTTGTGGTAATTCCTAAATAGAATTCCAATTACTTATTGCTTTGTAAAGGAATTCTAGATGGAATTCTAGCATCCTGGACTCGACATTGTTGTCTCGCACAATCCTAATTATAATGAAGTGAAATTAACAAAATATTCTGACAACTGTATTTTCTATCATCCACAATTTCGCTATTATGAAGATACTGTTAGGAAAGAGATGGAGTTTATGAGGATTAAGGTCAAACACTGGGATTTAGCGGACACAGCGAGCGCGGCGCGATAGCTTGCTCAGTATCCCGACTTCTTGCTTTTACTGTCCTTTCGGGTGGAATGAATGGTTCTTTGTCGCGGCTATGCGCCCCTTCCCTTATGAGGTCCGTCCGTAATAAATTGGTAATCATGATGTGATAAGTATGGGTGGCTTAGACTGGAGCACAGAGCATTCCGTGGCGTTTAATAATAAAATTTAAGTTAATCGTCTTTATGAACGTTAGTCATTTGTGGTGCAGTAGTTGATGGTGTTATTAGTAATGGGTAGTCACAGGACCTATGGTTAGTTGTGAGATTTATTTGTTGGTTCGGAGATTCTCAATAGAGTTATGATAGAAATTACAGGTGGTCAGTTGCCTGTTCGTTAGCCTCCCACATGTAATTTGGGGGATGATAGATTTAAGCAACGGCGAAGTTTTTCGATAGCCAAATCAAAGCACAACAAGTAATATATCCATGGTAATACCTGAGCTCCAAAGATTACCTTTGATTCCGACCGGCGTGTGGGAAGATTGGAATACCTGTCTCGAATTATTAGTAATTCATCAGATGGGTGCACGGGTACATTTGTCTCCCCTGAGAAATGTCTAATTTGACATTCCACTCTATCGTTAAATTGTCTCATTGAAAAAAAAATCCATTGTTGTAGGTCGATTGGAGTTTCAGACACGAGGAGCATTTGGGGACAAACAATCAATTCAATAATGTAGCTTGCGATCCCTGCCTCATGGAAAAGTCACACGTCACTTTAAAAATCGAGCTGATTCACGAGTTTGAATAGATTTGGCAGTGAGATGGAATGGAGTAAATCACAGGTTGGGGAACCCGGTGATAATAGTGAGATCGTTACGAGAGTTTCCAAACAAAAGTTGTTATGGTTGTCAACGAGTCAGATAATTCGACGGGGTCTACTGAACGGTGTTAGTTCAGGTGGGCTGAATCCTTCGACAAGGGAACGGTGCAGAGTCCCTAAAATTCTTCATCAAATCCAAGTTTGCCTCTGACTGACTGAGCGGAGGTTTCGAGTTTTCTGTCACTGGAGAAGAGAAGCCCAGCGGAATTCATGAGAAGTCCAGTAACAGGGGAGTATGGAGTCAGTTCCTCAAAAACAACTTCTTCAACGCGAGGTTGAACAGTTCAAGGCGGAGTATTAAATGTACCCTAGGCGGTTCTATAGTCCTACTTTTCAGTTGTCCTATTGTAGGGCATATCTTGCATCTTTCATGCTTTCGATCAGCGGTCCTTCAATTAGGAATGATAGACGTGATTACATTATGATTAACGGCTAACCATGCTAATCACAGTGCATACGTATACGTGCCACTAATCATTTTAATCATGGAGTTCCGTTTGATGTAAATCTTAAACGGATTCATAAATTTTGTTGTTGAAACATGGGGGGTGAAAGAAAAATGTTCGTCAATTAGTGTCTTGGAAGGACTTGGGTGAATGAGTGAATGGGAGTTATGAATAGCCAATCCAGCAATCGTCACTAAAGTAACAGTCATGTTTTACATCATGAAGCAGTGTTGAATTGTGTTCGGTGTGTGAATATGAGGATGCCATTTCCTTCAGTCATGTGTTGACTTGATGGCTAATTGGATTTTACGTGACCTTTCAGGTTTTTGAATATGGCAGACAGACGGCAGAGGAACCAGCTTCTTCGAGTTGGGACGTTAGTGGAATTTCGGGGCAGGTTGTTCCGGATTATAGATATCGTTGTCAATATTTTGGGCCCCTCATATGAAATACAATTGGTAGGCGGATTAGAAACCGCGCTGGTCTACCCGTCTGAGGTCAGCGAACACTTAGGAGGACAGTTCAATAAGGGGTCCCTTTTAGGCCACCCAGCTCCACAATGTAGTGGGTCACTTCTGGGATTAGCCCCAGGCCAGTGGCCAATGGTAACACGGCCTCCACAGGTGTCAGGTTGCGGCAGCAACCAAGGGGAGGCTACGAAACAAAAGAAAAATAAAAAGAACACTCCAAAGCCACCCAGGACGGTGCAGCATGGGGCGCACCTTCAAAACTTGAGGGAGATTACTCCCTTAATAACTTTGCGGCCAAGAAGCCCAACACCCGGGCCTTCTAGGCTCATGTATGATAATGAGGATTTTGTTAACGAATGGGTTCCGATAGAACAGGTTGCAAGGCGCCCATACGAAACCCCAGACCCGAGGCCAGAGGTTCCGAAGGGCCGAGGGAGACCTGCAATGCCCAGGGAGGGGTCTCAACAAAACTGGGCGCGAACACCGCACCCAATTGCCCCAGTAGAAAGAGTCAGTCGCGGGGTATTACCAAATTCCAACTTGTTAGAATATGCGCCATCAACAACTCGTGAAAAATTCGAACATCTTCAATAATCTGGGAATTTAGAAAACCAAAACATTGCAAGAAATTGGTTGAAAAATTTTAAATGGAAAGCGGTAGACGCGTTCCGTGAAAGCCAGAGGCGATGGGTTGGAAGGGAGGTTGACAGAGATAGACAGCAGGAGGAGGCCCTTGAGAGAGCCCGGTTAGAGGTAGCGCGGGAGCGCGCCGAAATTGAGAATCTTGATAGACTAGAACGTCTGCGGGTAGAAAACGAGAAAGTAAAGAAGACTACAGCAAAGCTTGAGAAAGTCCCGGAAGAGAAAGAACCTAAAGAGAAAGAAGATTACGGTAAAACGGTCCCGGTCATTTCCTTCTTTGAGTATGCTCCTTCCTCTTTTCTGTCAGATATAGGTCAGAAAAAGTAGAATAGGAAGGGTATACTTAGAAATCTTTGTTATATTATTACAAGTGTCTTAAACATTACTTTGTTAATCTGGAATATTGTCTTGGGAATAAAATTAGATAATGATTAGATTAGATGAAGATGGTTGTATGGTTGATAATGGGCATATTGAATGAAAGGTCAATATGCGTATGGATGCGTATATGGGTATGAAATACGAGTACACAACATTATGAATCATTAACGAGCCTCTCGGTAAGCTCACTACTTTCAGTTATATAAATCTGCTTTATATTTTCAGGGAATTAGACCATCACTACGGTAGAATATAGTGTTCCACCATAATCAATTATAATTAAAACTCTTTAGCTTTTAGCTGAATCTCCGACATTATGTGGTGACCAACCATACATACGTCTTGCTTCAAACCTTATCCAGATAAGTCATGCTTAACTAAGCAGAACCACATCTAGTGGTCTTATCCAACTGGATATCACGGCTGACCAATCCGCCGATATCATTAGACCCTTTGTGTCGGGTGTGCCGCCGACTTGCCGCCGCCACACCAGACTTCAGTATATAAGCACCGGATGAACATTCATATAGTCAGTCTATTCTAGCCTTGCCTAGTCATGTTTAAATAACTATTCTGATCAATACGCTATCTCTTGTTCTTTCTCTAACTCTGTATAATCTCTCTTCACTTTCTTTTAAATAAACTCATATTTGAATCACGTATTCTTGTAGTCAATCAGTCCGATATTTATTCAGTCACTCGAATAGATCTATCCTCATCCTTAGACCACCGTTACAATCGAAAGCTGTATCAGATCATATTAAATATGATCCGCACCAACAAAGCCATTAAGTTGAGAATTAGAGGTGTACAACGCAGAAGCTACACTATTATGTAGCATGTTCACAAGCAATATAAGCCCAATCTAATGCTCACGGTCTTAATATTTTTTAATACTTACCAATTTCTATTTTCTCAATAAATCCTGAACTGGGTTGCATTAACATGTGTATTAAAATACCCAAAAGTTTATTATGAGGCCACAACATTCATTTTCTGTCTGCATAATTCAGTTATTACAAAACTTTTGTTTTGTTTTTAAACTTGGTCTAACTCGCCGTTTTGGTTAATTTCAATCGAACTAATTTTTATTTATATATATCCAAAACAAGGACGAGAATGTTAGAAAGAAATGGTTTGCATATGTCAAGAAATCAAAAAAAAACGAAGAAAGACATGCAACCTCAGATTTAAGACTGGGACTCTGATGGCTGTTATGAATCTCGGACGAGAGAGGGCGATCGGTGAGGGAGAGAAATAAAAACTGCATCGGATTACACATAACAGAACTGTGGAGAGTGTACTGCAACGGATTCCACGTAACCGAAGGAGTGGAGGAGTGTATATGAATGCATATAGAAGAGTAAAGGTGAGGAGGGATAGGAATTGCATTTCTTTTTGTCTGGCTCAGTAACAGTGGTATTTTCTCTCTCAGTTGTGCGCAGTCAGTCCACAACTCCTGGTCATCGTACCTAAGCTATGCGAAATCACCTCCAAACATGGAGAAGTGGACGGTAACCCTCTCCCGAAAAAGTTAGGGGTAGGAAATATATTCTTTGGTGCATTTTAAAACCTTTTTGCCTCTATAAGTCCGAAGTCTTACGCCTAACCTGAATGAGGAAAAGAAAACTTGGCAAAAATTTTCGAAAACGGTTTATACAGGGAAGAAGTGTTCATTTTATTATATGTGTTTTAAACATATTATTTGTATATAATATTTCCAGAATATTTGTCGAAATATATACACCAAAAAATAAGTATTATTATAGTAATTTCTTCGAGAAATCAACAGCTGGTTCAACCCGGGCTGACTTTCGAACAACAACAGATCGCTCAACCCGGTCCGACTTACAATCAAGGACAGCTGGCTCATCGCGGGCCGACTTACAATCAAGAACAACTCGTTTAACCCGGGCCGAATTACATTCAACAACAGCCGGTTCAACCTCTGCCGTCTTACAATCCACAACAGTTGACTCAGAAAATGGCGACTTACATTCAACAATAGCTTGCTCAACCCGTACCTACTTACAATCAACAACAGCTCGCTCAACCAGTGCCGTTTCACAATCCACAACAGTTGACTCAACCAGTGTTGTTTCACAATCCGCAACAGTTGACCCAACCCATTGCGACTTACAATCAACAACGGGTCGCAAACCGGTGCCATTTCACAAACCACAACAGTTCATTCAATCAGTGCCGTTCATCAATTCACAACAGCTGACACATCCCGTGCCAACTTACAATCAGCAGCAGCTAGCTCAAAACGTGCCGTTTTACAATCTACAACAGCTCCTTCAACTACCGGCGTCTTATATCCTACAACAGCTTCCTCCAGCCGTGCCGTCTTACAATCAACAACTGGCTGAACTACCGGCGTCATGTATCCCACAACAGCTCCCTCAACTACCGGCGTCTTATCTCCCACAGCACCCGACTCAATCACCGGCTGTGGTTTATCCTCCACTCCCTCATACACCTCCTATCGATGGAGCTCCTCTTCCACCGCCGCCTCCGACAATTCGTTGAATAAATAAATACATACACCGCCAGTTAAAACAGTTTTGGCGTCCAAAACTATGTTTTTGGGGGCTGTTAGGCAGTAATACATTATCGTATCTACACGCATCCATGTTAGTCCACGTCCAATTAATCAATGATGACGTCACAGAGATATCCGTACCAGATATAGAGACAACGAAGGAGCAGAGTGAACTCCCAACCGAACCAGGCATGTTACAACTACCATCCCACCACCCACAGGGTAGAACACCTAGCCTTCAGGCAAGCGGGCCTTGACCTGGAGGCCTAACGGAAGTGCTCGTACTATACTTGTAGCATCACTCGCTGTTCACCCTTAATTGGAATAGCCCACGCCCATACCAAAGTCTTAGCCCAACTGAATACATAACTGGTTGATGTTTCATGTTAAATATACAGTAACTCCCTGAATTGAGCCGAGGCTTCTAATCAATTAGACAGGGTCAGAGGTAAACAAGTTCACAACTCCATTAGAGTCAATGGAGGAAGATGGAGAAAGTCCCGGGTCGTATCTGAGCTCAGGGTTATGATGGATTCGGGCACTGACCGGCATTTACGGTAAATATTTCATTAACATATATACAGTAAATGACCGAATAGGAGGCGGGTCCGACTAGAAGGCGGGTTTCGAATAGAAGGCGGGTATTTCTCCACCTTTCTCCATGTACCCTTATGGAGAAAGTGGTGAAGGTCTGCCTCTTGACCCTGCCGGAATAAATAGAAGACCGGTCTTCTACTCGGTCATTTACGGTATTCGCGTACCGTACATAATTCGTTTTACTGTTGGTTACAGTGTATTTGTAATTTAAATTTTGTACTAAATAGAGATAAAGCAATGTTGGGTAACTTGGACAGTCGTCATAGTCCTGGTTATAGGAATTCCGTCTTCTGTGGTTGATGAATTTCGCGGAGGACTCAAGTGGTGTGTCGATCCTCATTTGCAATAGGAACAACTGGCTGTTACAAATAATAACATTAGATGTTTAAGCCTTGAACTTAATATAGCTGTGGCATAAATCACTAGTGTTTAAGGGACCTGACTTTACATTGTCGGTCAGAGAAATTAGAGTTACCTAGCCTATCCAAATTTTAATATGGTATATATTCATTGCAAAAATATTTTGTTCTAACCTGTAATGATTGGTGACTTGATTTCGAAATGCCATTGACTCTTCGCTGATACTCCGAAGTTTAGAGTCAACCGTGGCTTCCATGTCATATGAGTGAAATCTGGAAAAATCTGGAAAATTTCTATTCATAAAAAGAACCAGAAAATTGTTATATAATTAAATTTCTCATCATGTTGACTTTACTATATAAAAAAGTTTTACCTTTCGTATTCGTATTTTATAAGTTGCGTTGTAGTGACACTCAGCCATTTTGTTATGATTTTGAAAGGTAATACAATGTCGTGTGTCCAGTACAATTGGGTTTGGGCTTGGATCTGAAAATATTGAGTAAAAAGTGATTACATATCTGCTTCCATATCTTTCGTTTATTAGTCTGCGTTATGTGCGAAATTTGTGTATTCTTTATTCTAGGAATATCAATTCTACTCAATGTAATGTGTGTGTCTAAAAATCTTTCCAAAATTTTTATTTCCGGAGAAAGTCAGTCATGAATTCAAAATATAAAGTGAGCTAAGCGCATGCACCTGCATTGCATGTGTTGTCTATATGCAGGCGCACCTGCAGTGTGAGTGGCTCTAGCTCTGGAAAACGAATACTTTGTCCAATTTAATCGATAGAAGAATTCAATGTGACCTTGTAATTTTAAATAAAATAGTGCGACTTACAATTAGTAATTTTTCTCGCTCAGATTTATTTGGACTTTCCAATGAGCATTAGTCTCTTGTAGATCGAAGGTGTTGCACTGCTGTGGTCAATCACTTCTGGACCACCCTGTTCAGTACGTATATGTATGAATGCTCCTGACTCCTAGAATTAATTATTTCACAAATATTCAGGTAGTTCTAATTTTTAATTTCTTCTTACGCTATGTTTATGGTCGTCACTTTACCTCAAAAATTTTCACTTTTCAGCAAAATTCTTGAAGCAAAATACTTT
>JAQIXO010002397.1:0-10050 GCA_034700305.1 Protaphorura armata | reverse complement strand
TATGCATGTTTCCGTACTACCGCTTGCTCTCAGTATGTTCGTATTGAATAGGCTTTTAATACGTATGTATACTAAAAGATTTTTAACCGTGCACACTACACACTACAATCTGCTTTGACTAAATATTTCTCACGAGATGCCATAAAGCTGGTCATACAAACATTCCTTGGAACATAATTCATAATTTCAATTCACTCAAAAACTAAAAATTTCAAAATCAAAAATTGAAGAAAATAATAAATCGGAATGCATGAATCAATGGACCAATAGTCCACCTACTCTAAACTGTAAGTCATACAAGTCATACGAGACACAAATAATCAATCAATTTAAACAAAATTTTATTTGACTCAACAAAAGTACCAATAGATAAATAATGTGTACACACAAGATTACCATCCGTTTTAGTTAATTTAATTCAAATATTGACCTTAACTTTAACAAAATAATAAGAAATAATACATGATACAGATGATTCCAATATTAGATTTATAGATATAGGTTTACTGGATCAGTATGCATTAACTGAATCGAAAAGTTGTTTTATCTTGAACCGTGTCAGTTGAATTGCGTTAGTAATACTTTTATTAAATTTTATTGATAACTTTTATTACTAGACTACACTCAACATTTAATTAAATTGTTTACACAATTATTGTATTACTCCTTCCTTTTAATTACGTTAATTTGACTTCCCAGCTCTAACGCAAGTCACGAAGTAGAATTTTTAGATGGGCTATGGCTTTCCCGTCCTTTGGTCAAGGACTCCATTGTGAAATGCATTATTCATATTCCAAGATACGTGTACATACGGCGAAGAACCCATACCAGTGTCAAGTTTGCACAAAAACGTATTCTGAGTCATCTAATTTCCATCGTCACCTCCGGACTCATACGGGAGAGAAGCCGCATAGTTGTTAAATATGTCCCAAAAGATTTTTGGAAAAGTCATCTCTAAAATTACACATGAAGATACACACAGGGGAGAAACCATTTAGTTGTGAAATCTGTTCTAACAGATTCTACTGTAAGGCACATCTAGTGTCCCATATGATGACTCATACCAGAGAGAAACCACATAAGTGTTTGCAGTGCCTCAAATCATTCAGCCTTTCAGATGGTCTTTCCCAGCACTTAAAAACTCATACAGGAGAGAAATCTTTCCAATGTCAATTGTGTCCAAAATTGTTTTCCCAGTCGTCAAACTTATACGCCCATGTGAAGACTCATACAGGAGAGAAACCTTACCATTGTCAACTATGCCCACGCAAGTTTTCCCGGTTATCACATTTAAACTCCCACGTAAGGACTCATACAGGAGAGAAACCTTTCAAATGCAAGACCTGCTTCAAAGCCTTCCGTTCATCTGGAGATCACGACGTTCACACAAGAATTCACACTGGAGAGAAACCATACCACTGCCAAATGTGTTCTTACACATGTGCTACTTCAGGAAGATTAAGCATTCATAGGCAGACTCACACAGGTGAAAAGCCCCATAAGTGTTCACACTGCATCAAACCCTTCAGACAACACAACCAATTAGTGCTTCACGTCAGAACTCACACGGGTGAAAAACCCTACAGTTGTAAATTCTGTGCGAAATCATTCTCATCTGCTGGTGCGGTGATTCTGCATCGACGCCTTCACACAGGCGAGAAGCCCTACACGTGCTCACACTGCTCAAAATCCTTTGCGGTATCTGAAGCATTGGTTGAGCACACAAGAACTCATACAGAGGAAAAACCATACCTCTGTCCATTGTGTCCCAAAATATTCTGTGGACCGTCAAATCTAAATGCACACGTACGAACCCATACAAAACCTTACAAGTGCTCACAATCACAGTGTGGAAAGTCATTTAGTAAAGCAAGTGCTTTAGACCGTCATGCAAGAGTTCACCGTACCCATACGAGTACAAATTGTGTTCAAAACATTTTTGTAATTCATCACGGGTTAACCGCCATATATAGGGTAAGGTGTGCTAATAACAGCCACTTGGGGAAAATGTGCCAATTACGGCCATTTAACACGTGGCGTCACGTGGAATAAAACTCCTCCTCCCTGGCCGAAATTGGGACACGGACTCCGCTTCAGACGCCCTCCCGTTGTGTAATTTGCATTGAGATTGGCAGGAATTAGAACACTTTAGGTTAGGTTAGGTTAGGTTAGGTTTTTGTGTCAATTTCTCCATATGGTGGAAAAGTGTGCTAATAATTGCCATCGCCATTTGTGCGCATGCTTTGCGGTTGCCATGCCGACGTAGTTAACGGGTGGCCGGAATTGGCACATTGTCACTAGCATGGTTGTTATTAGCACACCTTACCCTATGTATATTCACAACTGATTTTATTTTAATTGTACAATGTACAGGGTGGGCCAAAACCAACCAACTATCATTCTAATATCACGAATGTAAATTTGAAACAAATAAACAAAGTTAGTGACATAACCTGACCTTGTCCAGCCCGTTCAATTGAGTTCAATAATAAAACAAATGATTTGACTTTCCGTGACATTAATTAATCGCAGACATAAATGTCTGTTTGCAAAAGGTCTCATTCCCTGCTGTGTAGGGAATAAGTAAGTTAGAGGTGTCACGCGGAGAACCACGAGAACCTTCCGATTGAATTTTGAAGTTATAAAGTTCAAAACTTTGGAATTGATTGGGTAGATTGTGTCATTGTGTGACCACAATTTCATGAGTAATCTCAATATGCAAACAATTATTTTGATTCTTATCAATTAGCGCGATGCGGAGCTTGGGAGTCAACATTAATGACGATGGATAGGTTGAGAGTTTCCACACTACACGTAATGTTACATATGGGTTTTTTGAGGCGCGCACATTCGCGCCGGCGAGCATGAGGAGGAGACATTGTATTTTTAGTTATGCATACAGAAGTCGAGTTGAAAACCACACCATGGCTTAGGTCAATCGTGGTGTTAGAGTAGAGGCAGGTCCATTGTATATCTCTACTAACATTTGATGACCCACTGCACTGCATTGCGGCTAAGAAATTCACTTGGACAAAATATGTTCTCAAACCCGCTATTTGGACGAGGAAAGGTTGGTCCTGTTACTGAATGCCCTTGACAGCATTGTAGTTTACCGAGGTACAGGTAGTTCAAAGTGTACATACAGAGCACTTGTAACACAAGGTAAGGTAAGGGTAAGGACTCCAAATATTACTCAGGAATGTTGGTGGCTAGCCTAAGTCTCCACTCCACTCCTTTACTTACCGTCAGTCTGGGCAGAGGGCCTCAAATTCGTGGTCTTAAAGATGGCGGCCAAAAAAAGACAACTAATTTGTGAAAGTCTTGTTATTTGTGGTCCTGGACCCTATATATCACGACCAGGTCCTTTGATTAGTGGTCCTTTGCCACAAATAAATGGTCCAATTTTCTGAAGAAAACAGAAATCCTGAAAAATCGAGGTTGCCCAGTAGTTGCCCAGCCGATATTATTGCAGATTCAGAAAGACCACAAAATTCTGGTCTAGGTCAGCTTTTCGTAACACTATCTAACCCCTATACAAAGAAAGTTACAGGCCCTAGAATCGAATGGAGGGTGTTGCAAAGCAAATCAACGTCGTTCTATTTATGTGATATATTTATATTTTAAAATCTATCGAGATGGTGTAAATCAGTTAAATCAGTTACACTTTCAAAAACCACATTCGCTTAAGAATCGAAATTCAATTTCGTGTTTCAACTACCAGCCGAGAAAAGGTGGAACACCCTTTTTTCCTGGACCACAAATTACTGGTCGAGGACCACAAATATTGGGACTTTTAGGACCACTAATAATTGACTAAGCGGCCATCTTTAAGACCACGAATTTGAGCCCCTCTGCCCAGACTGACCGTTATTTCAACAACAAAAATGCATTGGAGGAAATCGGATGGAAGGGAATTACAAAAGTTTTTTTATTTTCAACCCACAGCGTAACCGTAACTCATAACCTCGTCCGTTGCTCCTAAAAAATTAGAAATATTAAACTAATTGTGAATACAAATGGAGGGCACTAACATTAACATTAATACTGGTGACTGCGGTGTCAGAAATTATATCAGCACATTGACTATAATGGTCAACTCTGAGTGAGAGAATAAACACTCCAAAGGCACAAAATACTCAAGAATATAATGCTAGTGGTTGTCCACATTTAAATCCATTGGACTCCATAAAAACTATTCAGAGATTACCGGTATGTAATTCAATATTTTATTTAAGTTGTGTTAATTTTTACAATATATCAAGTTAGGAATCAGCCAAAATTAATTTTTTTTTCTGTTCTGTTTTCTGTTTTTCCCCTCAGGCTGAAGTGTTGGCTGAAATTTTTAACTACTTGACACACACGGAGAAACTATTCTCAAGATTAGTTTGCACTCATTGGAACCACCAAATCTCATCAATTCTAGCCAAAACCTCATTTACACTAACCACTGCACTGAGGACAATCATCAAGTGTTTGTTGACTCACAAGTTCCTTGGACAAATGGATGGATTAAAATGTTTGATTCACACAGATTTGCATTAGCTCCAAGTACTATGAGGGCGTATAACTACGATTGTGTTGAATGTGTTGAACTCAGAAGATTATGACACGACAAATATAAAAAATGCTATGATGATTCTGAGTAGATTTCCAGAACTGATTGGTTTGGATCTCAGTATTAGTAGTGTGAGGCAATATAACTGGATGCGAATAGGCCTATATCCACTGCTTTTACATTACGAGCATGTAGCTATACCAACGCACGTGCTTCTCAATTGGGAGGGGTGAATGCCCCTCTCAAGGTTAAATAAATAAAGAAACGTCTAGGCATAGGTTTACTCGCTCCCCTATTACCTCTTATCATTCATTGATAAGATAAAGTGTCAATCATTCATTCATACATCCATTCATTCGCTCACTTGTAGTAAGAATCTTAACCCGCGTCACTGCACATGTAATTATTCAAAGAACGGACCAGAAACGTTCCAGCAAAGTTTTTACTGTATCTAATGTGTGAATGCATGAAACTGCAAAACGCTTTCACTTTTTAACTGCGTGCACGTGTAACGGAAGAGGAAAGGAGAGCAAAAAACGAGTAGTGTGCCTAATCTGGGAATGTATGAGTTGAGTGCGACTAAACGCTTTCACTTTGTATGTATGTATAGATGAGGACCAAAGGAGTGCAAAAAACCAAGTAGTAGTGTGAGCGAATGGTAGCTTGGCTAGATATACCTATATCCAGCGCTGGGGATATATGAAACGGCAAAACGTTTTTAACTTTTTTAACTGCGTGCACGGGTATCGAAGAAAAGTAGAGCAAAAAACCATGAATATACTAGAACAATTTGTTGAAAGAAATCTTAAGATGTGAAAAAACGTCTAGTATTTTATGTTTATTTATTATGTGTTGTGGTTTGTATAATTACTTTATTAGCTGAACATTCCCCAACTGTGTTTAAAAAATGTGCAAGTTGCTGTTGAGTTCATTAGCAAAATTTAAACAAGTTCTTTCGAATTTTAAAAATTGAGTCAATAATGTATATTTCACAAAAATAACCCGACAAAACTGAATGTCAATGGGATTGTTCTAGTTGGGATAGCTCTGTTCAGGCTTTAACTCTAGAATTAGTTCGTACTTAGTTATTAATATCCACCTGCAAGTATCGGATCTCTTTCAATTTGTTAACTACATATTGTTTATAATATTTGAGTTTTTATGATTACTGTTTTATTTATATAATATTCAATAACAATTATTTTTGAAGAATTAAAAACCTTCGTGTCTGCTTTTGACTAATACCAACTTAATTTTTAGTGTTAAAAAATTGAGCAGCTGCACTGAAATATCTTAGTTGACAACTTAGGCCAGACATTGTAACAATTCCAGTTTTACAGTCATATACAGGAAGAATATGTATACATGGGTTTCCCACGCCGTCATTGTCAGACAGACAGAGAGGAGTTGACAGGGGTAGCTAGCAGTCAGCCGACCCACCTTAACATTTTGTCAAAATTAATCAAAATCTTACGTGTTTTTACGTTTTTCAGAACAAGGTTATTTTCTAATTTTTGGCGGTCTTCGAAAAAGACCAAAGAGTCTTTGTTCTCAATATTTTTGCATGCAAATTCCCATATGGTTTAAGGCAAAACGCTGTCTCAGGAAGCAACACTAGATGGTAAGACACTTTTATTCCACGTTTTGAAGGTTTTTTGAAATAAGTTTATTTCAAGATAATTAATATTAAAATTTATTTCCATGTCAAACATTTCCTTGCGGCCTCTCTGACACATTCTGAATGTTTTTTGAAAAAATATTTTTTTTGAGTTTTTTTTTGTACCTGCGACAGCGTTGTACCTTAAACCATATGGGAATTTGCATGCGAAAATATTGAGAACATAGACTCCCATCTTTGGTCTTTTTCGACTTTCAAAGAAGATCGCCAAAAAACCCTTGTTCTGAAAAACGCAAAAACACGTAAACTTTTGATTAGTTATGGCAAAATTTTAAGGTGGGTCGCGTTGGAAACGGCTGATTGCTACCCCAGTCAACTCCTCGTAAGTAAGTTAATACTCGGCATGCTGCTACTCCTTGACCTCCTGATTCAAATGACACCCCATTTGACCCCTGTCATAAGGACACCATATCTTGACCTGGGGTCACTTTGGTGACCTCTAGGGGTCAAACGGGAATATTCACAGCGTTTTGTTAACACAAACGTTGTTAAGGGTCACTTGGGGAACAACAAATCCAAAGTTGACCCCGTTCTATCGGGGTGGTGGGGGGGGGCACGGAATCCGTGCACGAGGACCGGTCTCCTTTCAAATTTAATACTCAACACACAATTACAAAGCAAAACATGTTTACGATCGTTAAAAATATCTTTTGGATGGCACTGGAGTAACTTGAACTTTAACTTTGTACTCTCCCTAACCAATACACTAGTTCATTAAATTATAGAAGGAGTTATTCCTAAAACATGACCAAACAAGAAACTAAAATCATGTCTTCTGTCTCAAATGTTGAGTCAATAAATATATTCAGTGAGTAGTTTAAATAGTTCATCATTGGAATCCGGTTTATTTTTTTCTTCAAGGTAACTGGAGGCATGACATTTAGGATCAATTCCAATGTCTGTAACTCCCTTCATCTCTAGCAACTCCGATTCGACCATTGACTCATCTAGACTAGTGTTATTACGATTCCATGTGTCGGAGCTCGATGCTCTTTCTAAAATAAAGTACTTTGAATCCATTCCATTTATTCCAATTCTATCTAAGAATACGTTGACTTCTTTCCGTGCACGATTTGGGAATGATCTTGATTTAGATTTGGACATTAGAATCGATTCCACTGTTTTACTCTTAAGTGCTCCCAATATCATTACATCCAAATAAATCTGAATTCTCGCATCATTCCCTCCCACAATTACTAATCTCTTCAGTTTTGGGAATGTTGACATGAAATTCCTTACAAAACTCTTTTCAAAAGTACAAGATTCCAAGTAAACAAATTCTACTTTTTCAAACGTAATTCCTGGACTATAATTACGAACATGTGCCTTTTCTAACGCTAAATATTCCAATGTTTTTGAATGTTTTGAAAGATGTCCCATGTCAATTTGTATCCAATCCCAATCCTTGAAATTCCCTTCGTCATTAAATCTTACGTTAATTAGTTTTAGATTGCTGAGTCCACTCAACCTCTGTAGTATCATCCCTATGTCTTTAATAATCGCAAAATTAAGGTTCAAATGAGAAATTGTTATGGGTACTGATTCGGGGTCTAATTCCCAATATTGGAATGTCAATTTCCAAACAGGTATAGATTTGTTTGTATGTTTGAGCCATTGATTGGTGTAAGCTAAAGCCGAGGTCAGAGTTCCTTCCATTTTATTCCAGGAGACCATGACACACCCCCCATATGTGATATGATACTTATTGACTTTGCTAGACAATAAATTCATTTTCAACTCAATCCCTTTTTCTTGACTAAATGGAATCAAATTTGGAAGGAAACTACTCGATACAGTAGTTAAATTTCTATAATTAATATATTTTTCAGCCGATCTCCGGTCGTGTACAAGTGTGTATTCGACCAGATTTGGTAACTCTACCAAATTTCCAATCAAGAGGTCAAAAAAAGTTACGTTCGTGAGTCTCAAACGCCTAACCTCCTTTGCATATTTGATTGTTTCCTCAAGAACTTTCCTTGAGAGTCTAGTATTTTCTATTTGGATTGTATGAAGTCTCTCCTGAATTTGTCTTGGAATGGATGGGAACTCACGTCTGACTTGATAGCCACCATTAAACCAATAATTACGTGATTTAAATCCTAGATTTTCAAATGAGCTCACTCTTTTCCCCACAATGTAATCTGTTTCGGAAGTCCAAAAATTATTCTTACGATTAAAAACAAATTCTAAATGAGACAAGTCACGGGAAGTGTAGAAAGATTGAACTT
Source organism: Protaphorura armata (assembly GCA_034700305.1). Taxonomy (NCBI): domain Eukaryota; kingdom Metazoa; phylum Arthropoda; class Collembola; order Poduromorpha; family Onychiuridae; genus Protaphorura; species Protaphorura armata. Next base: position 1,589 of record JAQIXO010002397.1, on the reverse strand, counting down.
GCCAAATACCATTCTTCTTTCTAAATAATTTCATGGACTCTGATCCTGAGCTCACGAGAGCAAATTCTAGATTTTTAAAATTTTCTAATGCGGTGGGAAAGGAAATATTTAAATTTGAATCAATTTTTAAGACCAATCGTCTTAATTTTGGAAACATGTCATCCAAAATTTGGATTGAGTTTAAAATTTCATCTGGTAAACAGGAATCACAGTAAAACGTGTCCAAATTGTTCAACATGTTTCCTAATTTTTGTTTATCAGACGTTTTACGATCGTTTATGTTCAAATTATGACGATCCTGAAATAAAATGACAGAACTACCAGTTTTTGTTGACACTCGACTTACATTCTGAACCTGAACTGAATCATCAATTATAACAACTGCCCGTGTCAATGCCAAATGTTTCAATGATTTTGGTAAACTATTCAGAGCAATTTTAAATTTTAAAACAGAATTTGATTTTGGTGAAATGAACACGAATTCATTTAACTCAGTCAAAGTCTCAAGGTTTTGAGATAATTCGTGACCCTCAATCCCCGTCACTTCATCCAGTACTAAATACTCAACATTTCTGAGCAGACTGGTCAACAATGAAGGACTTACATGGATTCTACTCAACCCCAAATACTTCAACCGAAAATCTGGAGAAATATTTGCTAATATTTCATTGGAAAATGGAATTTGAGATAAGATGAAATGCCCTTCCTCATGATGAATCCTCAATAACTTAAAAATGTGAACTGTGATGTCTACATTAGTTTTGAGGGATAGAATTCTAGCAATGTCCGCATTTCTGTCTTCAACGTCTTTCTCAAAGAATACGAGTGATCTTAAGAATTCCTTTGAAATCGTCATTGGAAATCTACGTTGTTCTGTCAAGACAAAATCTGGTTTCAAAATATCCAATGAAAATGTTTTCAAGAGAGGAAGAAAAAGTCGATGTCCTGGGATTTGTCTTGTGAACTTAACACTTGTAAAATTAATTGATTCAACTTTTTTTGAGTAGTCGAGAGAGTTGAGAAGAATTTCTGGGTCAATATCTATATAAGACAATTCAATGGCTGTGACCTTATTTTTCCATTCTTGATTAATTGAGAGGAATCTCGCACGCTCTTCTTCTGTTCCTGATTGTCGATGTAGAAATGCATTGCCGGATCCAAGGTGAAAAACGTTGTCCTTGACATCCTTCAAAATATTACGGATCCAGAATATGAATGTATAGACTCGTGTGAACACTGCGTGAGACTCACAAATCAGTTTCCTTGGGTTCGGGTCACCTGTGCTTACCAGACCCTGCATAATATATTGTCATCATTTTAAAATACTTGAACCAAATATCATAATATGTACATACAGGGTGTTTCAAAACAAAATATCTCATCGTCGTAAATTCAATGTTGAAAAGAATCGGTGGGATAGCCAAATTAGTTTGGAAAGGAGAAGGCTCTTCGAGCATGGGTTTAGCCCCCCCCCCGTCAGAATTGGCCCAAATTTTCATATGTTGCTCCCCAAGTGACGCCTAACAACTTTTGTGAAGGCGAAACTCCGTGAAAAATCCCGTTCGGCCCCTGGGGGTCACTGAAGTGAC
>JAQIXO010002396.1:0-10058 GCA_034700305.1 Protaphorura armata | reverse complement strand
TATAATTACAGAGGGAACTCCATACTTTGGAGGAGAGTTCAAACTGAAGATTGTATTGGGGAAAGACTTTCCCTCCTCTCCACCTAAGGGTTACTTTCTTACCAAAATTTTCCACCCGAATGTCGCAAACAGTGGCGAAATTTGCGTTAACGCACTGAAGAAGGATTGGAATCCTGATCTTGGTCTCAAACACATACTACTGGTAAGTTTATATACTCCATTTCGGTGTGTTTCAGTGTACCTTTGTATAATTCCTTGGTGTTATTTTATATTTCAGTTTGTAAGTCATACTAATTGTGAAAACGGGTGTGTGTAATAAACTGCTTAAGCTTAAGAGTCAGTACAATTAGTTAGCTGTTCATACAGGTATTTCATCTATTGAAATTACAATCAATTGTCTATTGCAGGTAATAAAGTGTCTCCTGATCGAGCCAAACCCGGAATCAGCACTAAATGAAGAGGCCGGAAAACTTCTGCTCGACAACTACGATGAATTTTTTCAAAGAGCATCTTTGATGACAGAAATTCATGCAAAACCTAAATCCAACTCACCGAGTCCTGGGCGAAAAACTAAAGTGCGCAAGGAAAAGAAGAAAACTCTCAAGAGACTGTAAAGGAACAAGCGGGCAGAGTAGGCATCTTTTTGTACGTACGAGAAACATTTTGGCGCCTTTATCTTTCTTCTTCGTGAAAGGTCATTAATGCTTTTTGTTTTGCTAAGAAACTAAAAACGTAAAAGGATAAATAAGTACACTACATCAAATGGATAAGTTTTTATTCAATTTCAATTATTATTAAGTTATAAGTATAACGTGAGCAGAAAAACCCCTCGCGATGTCTGGTTCAGCTAAATGATACAATATTATTGCGTTTAACTGATTTTACATTGTACAATGTACAATTAATTCATTGCTGATACGTATTTATTGGAAAGGATTGATTTTGTTGGTCCACTTGTATCCATTTGTTATTGTGGTGAGCTAGCTTTGTTGGCTAAATAAATTGTAAAAATGGAAATGCCGAGAGAGAGTTTTGGCACATGATTTCGATCTACACCATTCCCTTCTTCTTGCTCATTGCTGACCTTTGCTCTGAGTCGTGGTCTAGCATCTTTGCCGACAATTTTAATGGAAGTGGGATTATAGTAAATATTCTCCGGATCTGTTTTATTTTGAAGCAATCCAACTGTGCAGGAAAGTTTTCCACTCGGCTCTCGTACAGATTTGATCTTAGTCAAAACTTGGAACTGTAATATATTTTGGGGTAGACATTAGAGATGGAATATAATTTAGAATTATACAGATTTTTTTTAATCTGAAAAATCAATTGAATGCTGTCTGGCATTGGACAGTTATTTCTACAATTTCGACTCTGAATCTGATGAGTATTATATGGTTCGACAGTACATTTAATACATTGGTAATGGTGTTCATCATATTATACTACTACACTATCATATCATACTTCGAGACGTTTGTCGTTTGTGCAACACAAATAATATTTTATTTTTGTTACCTGGCGTTTAGAAATGGTAAATTGCCGAGTTAGAACATAGACTCTCGGAACAGAGAAGCAAGGTGGTACAGGGAAACTACCAGTGTTATAGTAATAATAACTGGTGTTCCTTGGAAGCAAATTAACAATCGAAATGGTCACAATTTTGAAAAGAATATTTATTAATTTAAGAGTAAATGAAAGTCCTCCGACTCTCGTGAGAACCTGACTTAAATAATTTCTGTCATTGGATAACAGTATAATGTGTTAGCTTACCTTGGCAGCAACCATGACGGAGAGAAAGTATCTTTTAGTCTGCTCATACCGTATCCAGTTTCAAAAGATTTTCCTTCAAATTTCTTAGCTGCTTTAATAATTGGTTCCCATCTTTGGTTATCGTCACCTTCGACCTTAGAATCGACGGTTGTTCACACTGTAAAGTTAACTCACCACAATCAAACATTTTGTATAAAAAGTTTTACTTTTCCCATGATGGTAACCATAACGTAGTTTTCTTGTGTGTCTGGTTTGTTCGCCATTTCTTGAATAGTAAGATCAATCCCAATTTGGGTTGGGGCCCCAAAAAATAACATATTCACTTCAATAGGAAATCTGGAAATAAGAATTATAAAGCCTTTCACATAATAATAATGAAAATGACGTTTTATGTGGACTGATATTACGATTGCGTATGTTGAATTGGTTTGCTTTGCATCTCATCTACCTTTTACCATTAATTCGATGGCTGGAACGATTTTTTGAAGCCTTTGAATAGTCACAGTACGAGATTTGAGCAAAGGTGAATTCATAGCGTCTGGACATGAATTTCCCATAAGGAGAATGACTTTTATAATCGTCGTACACTTGGAAACTTCCCAATTGTGTTGGACTGATTTGAACTGATCACAAAATGCTACATACATTTATATACTTATTAATAAAACATTTCTTTTTGATTGATTAGCTTACTCCCGTGGTAGATATCTAAGGGATGGCCAAAGTTCCACTTGGCACTTTCTATTTTCGGATGAATTCGAAAAACTAGAGTCGGCAATTTTTCCTTCTCTATGTCTTCTGTATTTCCGACTTTTGACGCCTTTTGTAAATCAAACATGTATGAACAGTATTTGTTTACTGAGCTTGTTACTCGATTAAGTTTCGTCATAAAATCACAATAGCTCACCTCCTCCATGTTGGCCTTCTTCTCATCGATACTTAAAGGGCTGTAATACTCACTCCCACATTTATTTTCAGTGTTCAGAGCGCCTCCTAGATCTTCCCATTGCTTTGGACCTAAAGTGTTTGATTTCAGTTTCATATTCTAATGGACAATTGCAACTTACAATTTGCATACTTGTATGTTTGAATGCTTTGGATTATCACACTAATAAAGAATCAAATCAAATCAAACATTTGCAACCACCAAACGGACCGAATACGGACATTGTAATGTAACAACAGTCGTCGTTTGGATGGCTCTCACAGCAATACTGTACTGAATTTGTCACTGAGAAATCAACTGTGATAGCCATGGTTTTAGGGATCGAATCACAGGCCACTTATGAAAATATTAATTTAAGAATTAACCATTATACTAAGTTTTACCATTCCCTATTCTTAAAATATTATTTTGGTTGTATACTTGTATACCTACTTTACCCACGAGTTTATTGCGTAAGAATGGAATAAATTATGGTAACGTAAATATTTCTACCGAATCATTTTATCCAGACCTAGATGACCCAGAGGGACAATTACCAAGTGGGTCAGAATCTCCATAAGTAAATCGCATGATCGTTGGATTCTTCACAACAGTCCAATCGACTGGAGTTTCCTCTACCTGCCTGCTTTCCGCTGCATTTTCTGCCATTAATTGTGCCAACAAGGCTTCATTCGATATCTGCAATCCGTCCTCCTCAAGATCAGTAGTTTGTTGAGGTGGTGATTCGGTTGTTACATTTGAGGCTTCATCCTCACCTGTATTTTTCAATTCATTTAAGTTGTGACCCAAATCGTTTCTAGTCGACTATCCTACACGATACATAATAGCTATTACCTCTGGCGCCATGGATGTACAATGTGACACAAACGAACACGACAATCGCACACAACTTCATTACATAGCCCATCTAATTTGTGCGTGTACTTATCGTTAGTTAGATGCACAAATATTTGAACAGAAAGGTTCAATTCGAAAACTTCCAAAACAATGATAATGAAATAGCCGTAGCTGTTTATTGAATTTTGTTTCTCTTGTTGAGTCTGGCCTAGGCTGCGGTTACCGCATCAACTTAAACTAAATTCGTTAAATTATCATCCGATCGTCGCAACAGAAACGCTTCTGGTCGTGTTCTTGTTTGCAGTATCGTTTTTGATTTGATCTTTCTTCATAGACGTCCCACCAATGCCTTGTGCTTCCTTCGAAGGATCTTCTGCTGTGGCCAAAGTTCGCTTTTCAATGTTGACTGTGAGTCGAATAAGACCGTCTGACTCAAAATGCTGAAGAAGTGTTTCCGCAGCTCCGAGACATAAACCATCTTGCGTTATCATAGTCGAAGGTGTTCTAATGGAAAATACCGGCCCTCTCCATTCTAAGCTCACGTTCTAAATATTTGAAAATGCAAGTAACGTTTTACTTTTAAACCTGAATGAAAGCGCATTCGAAGCGCAGCTAACCAATAACGGTTCCATGTCAATCTGAAATGCTTCTTACTTAATTAATTCCGGGAATAAATAATCGAACCTTCTCTTCGTTATGAAACTTCAAATGGGCCACAAAGACGGTGTTACTCGTTGGATCCTTTTTCGGTGTTTGAACCCAGACCCAAGCCCAGAAATGAGGACGGGTTACTTCCATCATTAAGAAAAAGTTTGAATTGAAGGCTTTTATGTAGTAAGGAAGCCATTTTCGATCTAATATTCCACGTTTAGAAAAAATCGTAAACGTTCTCACTAAAGCGTGAAAGGAAGTGTTAAAACGTAAATATAACCTGCGATCAAAGGGTCATCCGAGTGATAAGTGACCGTGGCAGGAAGACTCTCTGACCCATAAACTTTATGAGCGTCCACAACATGATCCATGAGGAATTTGAAACGTACTGCAGCTGTACAAGATGGAACCATGCAAGGGATTGGTCTAAAAATTTAAAAAGTTCAAAACGAATGAATGAACGTATGAAATTCAGAATTTTGATTTGAATTACCTGTAAAAACAGTTTTTCTCATGACCCTTCATGTCTTCGCCTTTCCACTTGAGGAAAGGACAACCGTCTCGGGCGTATTTGCATGACTGAGAATACTGTGCGATAAAATGCTCAGCTGTGATGAAATGTTTGAAAAAATAAAATTTTGAAACTTAGTTTTCTGGAATTTATAATTTTAATTGAACTCAATGCTAGCACGCACTCACCGAAAAAATTTCGAGTTCCGATTAATACCTCACGACATGTCGGACAACTGGTAATACTCTGACGGCAGGTACTGCAAATGATATGACCTACGATTGAGAATAGTAGCATATAATAGATAGCATGCACATGTAATCCATTTCATGTATTAATTGTACGATCAAATAAATCAGTTGAGAGATCTCTCCAAATATGCCCACATTATTCCCATGCCATATGTGTAGTAGTATCTAACTAACCGTTCTGGCAAGTGAAAATCGGGGGTGTACATGTATTGAAACAAACTGGGCATTCAAGTTCTTTGAGGATTTTCTCCATATGTTTGATTTTCGGATCATTGTTTTGTTTCGGTCGTTGTTCGCCGCCAGCTTCGCTAAAAACAAATTGGTACCTTTTTACGAACTTTTTAAATACTGGTGATATTGCGTGCACCTATATTTTTCATGTTCGGTTTAATTCGATAGTGGCTCGTTTATATACTCTTTAATATTTGCAGCATTAGAGGCTTTCTTCGCATGATATTTTGTCTAGAGCTTATATTGAACTCTCAAGCAAATAACTGAGTAAATTATGGCGACATGTGCAGAATGTGTATTCATCAAAATTGTATCTTTCAGATTTTTTGTGGGAGTGCTATCTGCAACGGCAATTTTACGTCTGTAGTTAGTTACGCCATTCCCCAAGTTCATAATCACATACCACTATAAACAATTTGAGGCACAATTTTATAGCTCGAACCCTTTCAACACAAATGCTAACATGATTCAGCTTGGAATTTTATTCTGGAAATTTGCATAACGTTTTTATCTGCTACACAAATACGCATCTAAAAAGTCTTCTTTAAGTACGTGTTGCGATTACTGCCCAGCCGTTTGGTCAACCAGTGCCAAAAATTACTCCAGGTCCATGTCCAGGGCATTTCTTCTTCAGTGTTGAAGCTATTCTTAACTTGCCAGTTCACAAATGGCCTTCTAAGCCCATCCGATCCGGACCAGACCTTAATTTAGAGATGCACTATAATGCAATTTGGAATTGTTTTATTGCTTCTTCGTGCACTGTTCCAAGAACAGTTTAGTGAGGAATCAAAATATTATTGGAGTTCAATAGGTACTACCTGCTCCCATAGAAACTTTAATACAAGACATTAGGTAAGTGCCTTGGATTTCAGCATTGTCAAGAGCAAGTACTCAAAATAGAACTCATTAACCTTCATTCAAACTCAAATAGACAACACAATTAAGAAATTATTCCGAAGTATGAATTTGTATAAAAGCTTTTTAAAGTCCATATTCACTTTCAGTACCTTTACGAAATTTGCAGTTCTTCAAAATGAGGCCAAACTTATCAATTTTAGCTTGCTCAGCTTCATTTGCCATCTTAATCGCCTTACATTTCATAGGATATTTGGTGGCAGAAGAAATTTTAAGTACAAATATAACCCCAAGTAACCGTAGTGCTTTTGTCAATGAATCTGCAAATTTATCCGAAGCATTTTTGAACTGTGCATCAAGATGTTCACAAAATAAGGAATGTATCGGGATTACACTTTTCAAATATTTTGAGGAAAAGTATTCCCCAGCAGTGAACTCTTACTTTTGCAGCACGGATTTGAATGTCACATCCCCGCAGGAAATTTATGATAAAAATTCGTCGGTGGTTTACAAACTAATGTTTCGAAATAAATTGAAGAAAGTTGTTCGGAGACCAATTGTTGTCTTGGGCAGACCGAGAAGACAATCTTTGTTCCCAGCAGAGCAGATGTTGAAAGAATTGATTAAAATTAGAAATGATTCTAGCGTGGCCAATAGCTCAATTATTTCGGCCACTTCAACTGAAAGGAATCTACTATTGGACTCGGACCATTCGAACTCTGAAGATCTTCCTAAGCAGGTAAAATATCGACATAAACTCTTTATAAAAAGTTTATACTAGTGATTTGTGGAGCTCTTATGCGGAATTTTATTCCCTTCGCCCTACCTTAGAGGCACGGCACTCATAAACTTACGGAAGCTCAAGAAATGAATTAAAATTGTATAGTAATGCTGGGAATTATTGATAGTAGGAATAACGTGTGTTGTGATGTTTGGTGTTTGGTGTATAATTCCCAATAAAAAATCAATCAGTCAATTCCAAAACTATGCGAGGATCTCCGTTTTAACATCTCCGACCCTGTAAATTCTACATTTTTGTATGGAAGACCGCTCATAAGTTTTATCGGCTTTTTGGGTAGTTTGCGGTTAGTTAAACGTGTGAAAATTTTGACTTTCTCCGGATCTGGCTCTCTCTCACGTTTAGTTTCGAATTTAATCCGCACACGAGGTTGAATATTTATAATAAATGATTCGATTCGAAACAACTGATAGTTTTTGCGAGTTAGAGCTAAGGCCGATTTTAGAATGAAGAACTAGCAATATAACAATGGAACTTACCTATAAGCGTTAACCATGAATTTGTCCGGAAATTGACATAAAATTCAGTATGGAATCCTCAACATTATCCTCATCCTTTAGAATTTAATCTGTTCTCATACTCAAACGTATCAACCAGCTTTTCCTGGAAACGCAAAAAGTACAAGTACTGTACTACTGACAACTATGCAATAACAACAAAAATAATAAGACTTAACGGTTTCAGGAGGAGATCGCCGAACAGACATCTCCACAGTCCCAGGATAATCGACAAGTAGGTCAAAATGAAAACGAAAAGGCTAACACAACAGATACCATCAACCTAGAGGCGGATCTTGGAACAGTAGGTACTACGGTTGAAACTGGTACATTACCGAGTACTGCTGACAATGATAGCCAAAGTATAAGTATAACTGACCCCCCTGTTTTAAAAAATGAGACGGAAATGCATTCAACTGATAAACCTACTTTGGAAACAGGTAACCAAGTCCCTGCCAAAGATTCTGGTGTGTCCACTGAGCAAACTACTACCTTAGCAAGTACGGTTGAAATTGAAACGAGTAATAAGAACACAGAACAAACTAATCCACCGAATCCACCCACAAGAATAATGAACCGAACTAATCCGTCGGAAGACGATGAACTTGAAGAATTAATCAAGGAACTTGGAAGTTCAACCGATAACAGCATTACCCAATCGAGTACGCCCCAAGCCCCGACTTCCTTAACACCGTTAGTCGTTCTGTCTACGGAAATTCAGGAAGAGACGTCGACTACACCAATTTCGGCAGAGAATCATCCGATTTCTCAAGTACCATTGGAATCGAATGGTGGATCAACAGAGACCACGGAAGAAGGTACGACAGTAGTGGATCCTGCGACTTTACCACCAACGACATCAATGGTAATTTTACTAGACATGACGGTGACTCCCGCAACTCCTGCATTGATTTCCCAGGTACCAGCAGATATTCCTAAAGGAATGGTGAAAGACCCTGATATGGAGGTGACTCAGAGTTCTCCCGCCGCCCCACCATTAAATGATGTATCATCAGAAATACCTGATAAAATAACAACCCCAATCCCGGTGGAAATACCTGTGACATCTGAAATACCGTTGCAGTCACCGTCATCAATAGCATTACCATCCGGAGATTCATCGACAGAAATGCCTGAGGGGACGACTTCTGCCCTTGAGTTGATAATAACTTCACTGAATTCACGAGTGCATGTGCTTGCAAATGTCACATCAACGCTTATTCCTCCAGTAGAGCCAAGTACCCTTGGGTTAACTTTGAGTCCTTTGTCTGTAACTTCTGAAGTAACTGAAACTAACTCTACGGCAGAAATTCCACATGTGACGACGAATGCACCAGAAAATTCTGAAGCGACGATTTTCAAAACTGATATTCCAGCCTTACCATCAACATCAAGTTTTGACGAAAACAAAGCATTTACACCTACAAGTATTCCTACTATAGATGGTGAAATTGGAAAACCGGCGTCTAATGAAATGTTAGGCAAGAACGATTCACAGTCTGAGTCAATTTTAACAACTGCAATGCCAACCAATAGTTCTGGACTTACTGAACCGACTTCCGCGACCCCATTTCCATTTACTATAAATATTAACGAGTCCGATGTTTTTGCTAATGTTACTGACAGTATACCAACAAGTTTATTTCCAATTCCTGGACCAACAACACGTTATCCGATTCTCATTGCAGAGTCCGATATTTTTAAAACCGCGACTGACAAGACGTCGACTAAATCAAGTGGAATTATTCGACCGACACCCCACTATCCAAAGAATAAGACAAAGTCTTATCAATATGGAACAACTGATACGAAGGAACTCTTTGAAATATTTGACACTGACAGTAAGAAATGCTACTTTGAGGATAGAGAAATGTTCCGTCGAAACATTTTGGCCGGAACATATGCAGTTTTAGATGGAGAACCAGTACTACTCACATTTGTTGAACGGTCTTCATGTGTCGCAACGTTCAGGTAGATTTACCTTCTCAAAATTATAATTGACTGATATGACTTTTCTTTTACTTAACGAATTTGAGCACTACTTTTCTATTTTAGTAAAAATGGGCATCATGGAGTCTTTCATATGCAGAATTTACTCCCCGGTTTTCCGCTTCAACAAGTTGACGCTGCCGCTTTCATTGATGATACGTTGTATTTGTTTGACTCGTTTGAAGGCGAAGGTTTGTATTTTAACATTATTAAATAAGAAGCTAACTTAAATACGTCAATTTCAATCGAAGCACAATATTTTGTTGTTCAGATCAATCGGTTCATAGCTTCAAGTTTGATTCAAAACTCGGCATTTATGAGAAAACCAATCCCGGAGTACTAACTCGGTCGGACTTTCTTGCCAGACATTGTGGAATGCTTTTACCTGCAAATGTGACAGTGAAAGCATTTGCTAAACTTTCTTCAAGTACCCGCTACAACTGTATTATTCTTGACATGTGAGTTATTTTATACATTTGTTTGTTAAAAATGTGCACAGTGGTTCATAATCGGCTTACACAATATTCCCTAAATTGCATACCCTATATATTTATTAAACAAACGATAGACTAACCGGGAGATGTTAAAGATTATGAACCGCCCTGTATGTGTAAGATTGCAATAAGATAACAAATGTATAATGTTCTACGTAATTTCAATTTCTAGGACACGAGTTCCAATTGTTTCAGTTGCAGCAAGCCACGAGACTAAATCTTTGGCA
>JAQIXO010002395.1:0-10058 GCA_034700305.1 Protaphorura armata | reverse complement strand
AGGATTTTTCCTACTATCTCTGGTTTAATATAAATCCAGTGGTCGAATGACAGAATTCACTTTCTCAGTATTGTAGTGTGTAGGCAAAAAGAATGCTGAATGTTAAAGCGGAGAATACAAGATTGTGCGATTGTGGTTGAGTTGTGTTGTGTCTGCATGTCTGCATATTTGAGATTAAGAAAGGTAGCGAGTCTGCCTGACGTGGTTCTGGAGGATACTGTTAGACCCGGCTCCTGATTCCCATATAAAGGGTAGGCCGGCCGGGATGACAGTCTCTGGTTCTGTGTTCCGTGGATGGATTATCTCATCTCCGTGTGTAGTGTGTGTGTGTACTTGTATTCTCTGCGCCGTGACTAACAGCCTGGCTGATGTATCCGGTTAACAATCAGTATTTTTAAGCACAAGCACATAAGCAAAGCATTAGTTCCTTTCTATTACATTCATGACTTACATGACCGGTTCTTTTCTTCTTTAATTACGTACAATTTAATCGCTGTCATTAACTGAAAAGGTTTTGCGTGATTTTTTGGCATGATAGTACTACGTGGCCGGGTGCTTTGGACCCGGAAGCGCACTAATAGCACTTGACAATAGGTCTGTTAATTTCTCTACCAAAATATCCAAACTGACAATTTCACACTGGTCCAAATTCGCTAAATAAATGAAATCGACAGATAACATTTTCAATTCCGCATTTAGTTGAACTATTTTCGGGTTTGACTCCTAGGTCACTGCTTCCCGATCACCAGTGGAAGATTCATCCAATCGGGCTTGATTAGAGTGCCTGCCACTAATTAATTGCCGATGTACAACCGGATGGGATTTCGTGACGTGAACCTTCACTGCATTGGCTGACTGAAAGAATTGAGCACAATGAGGACACGGTACATCCAAATTCGATGTTGATGGCGTTGGAGTTGACGTTGACACATTTAACTTGGAGGAACTGCATGGCACTTGTTGGGTCTGGGTTTTTATTTTTGGAGATGCGAAGTTACACTTTCCTCGTGTTCTCGCTTTGTGAATTTGAAGACCATTATCGCCCTTGAATGCTCTTCTGCACACATCACAAATTGTATCTCCACTTAATGTGGAATTCAACGAAAAATTCAAATCAGCCATAATTTAAAACAATTTAAAATTTGGCTACAACATACACAGATTGTTAAGCACACCGTCACAGGGAGAAGTCATTGTAAAAATAACGGTGATACAAAACCAATCGTTCAAGTGTAGAATCCTTAAAATTCATTCAAATTAAACACAACAAGGTTAAAATATGACACTAGCACTAGTTCAAGTGTAATTGTCCATTTTAAAAATAGTTTTTTAAATTAATTTAAAATTTTGACAGACTGGGACCAGAAAATTTTGAATTTCCCGGCCGGAGCCAAGTCTATTCTGAATGTTCTTTATCATCAAACTTGTCTTCAGTTAAAATCAATTGATGTAAACCACATTATGCACGAATACTTGGACTAAGAATTCCTTTCAAAATTACATCCTCATGAGAGACACTTCAATTAAAAATAAATCGCTTATTCCAAGTATTTCCAATTGACTTAAACAATTAATCTTAATATTAATGACTATACGAACTGTGTAATCAATAAATTATATTCATTATACGACAGAATAGTCAGATTCTGCCATGCCGTGTCCTTGTGATAAGGAACAGAAATGACCCCAATTTATTAATGATCAATGGTAGCCTTGAGACTCAATATACAAATGACAACGTCTAAAGCCCAATTTAGTTGAACAATTTATCACATTCATCATCAAAATGAATTCCACAAAAGTTGCATTGATTTGGTCGAATTGATATATTCAACCAATTGTTGACTTAAGTTTACGATAAATGTGTCGTAAGTGTAGGACATAGGCATATCATCCTTCGTTCTACTTCTACCTTTACGTTTCACATAAGTGGACGTTAAAATTAATTTCAGCTACATTTACATTTCAAAAATGGAGAAGCTTTACAGTGGCATATAGAGGGATGGATTCGGTGAGTGGCACACAATCGCTATAATTTATAATTATTATCAGACATTACAGGGTGCAGGATGCATAATGGTGACATTTTCGCGTGACTCTATATATTCAAAGTGAAGTCTTCTTTTAGGAGTGTGTCAATATTAAGCCGCGATTATATCAATAGTGTACTCGATGATCGTCTGCAGAAGCAGTGGCATGAGCTCTTCGTCCAAGTAGAAAAAGTTATGAACGAAAATCTTAATTGTCGGACAACTGTTGAGAGTGGCATGAGCGAATGAGCGGACTCGTGTCCTCAATGCTCGACTTCTGGAAAGTACGGCTTCTTGTGAGTTTGCAGGTAAATACATCGCGTCCTGTATGATCAAAATTGTGAAAACTGCGAAACACTTGCAGCACAGGTATAGCTTTTAGAAAACAAGTCTGCGCCATCTGTCAAGACAATCTGAGAATGGAAAACACAAAGACGAGTACGATGAGGAGGAAGAAGCAAGGGAAAACGGCGTGGCCGTAAGAACGATTGTATCGGGCTACACTCATTTTTGTACACCGATAAGTTGTCACCCATTCTTGTGTACATATGACATACTTGAGATCATCCAAAAGTGCATTTGCCAACTGAACAGCCACAAGTATGACGTCAGCTGTCAGCATAAGGCATGATACAAACGGCGATGTAATATAGAAATGGAAGAAATAAAGTGGGATCATGAGCAATGGGTGTCGGTGTGAAATACCGTCTGCCAAACATGTTGTTAAAACCCCCGCCAAGTAATGAAACCGACAGTCAACAACGAAAGGAATGATCACTGCAATATGAGCGCATGCAATGTCGACGAAAAAGAACTTCATCAGTATATCGCATATTTTGTCTACTCGATCGAGTCTGTCCTTTTTAATCCGGCCGTTTGCAACAGTCAACAGAGCTTGCCAAGTCTCCCGAATTTTGTCCGCTTTAAATGCAAAGTTGCCTTGCATGACGACAGTCATAGCGCAAACAAAGAAGTAGAGTACACGGAAAGGATCAACACGATTTCGCATGTTGAAACTCCCGTTCTCAACATTGCGTAGGATCCCATACAGCTTGCTCACAGTTGAAATGATGCGAAGTATGACTGTTACACGGTAAGCAATATTGTAACACCTTGAAGTTGTCAATTCAAGCTTGTTTCGGGCTGAGAATGTGAAAGGTACGGAGTAATCTGCCTGTGTTGATCAATAAGGCCATATTGGAGTCAATCAGCTCCAACTCGTTCTTCTCAGCTGGTTCATCTGGTGTGGAGTCAGGTGAAACTTCACCCTTCGGTTTCTTCAAAGGATCATGTGTATGTCATTTTATAGAGTTGGAGTTAGATTTTGAGGAATCAAATAAGGAAGAGATATGCGCAAAATTTTACCTTTTTGGATTGGAGCTGCGGCGAGAGCCACTCTATTCCTTTAAAAAGTGCTGATTGAGACATCTTTACAAGAACAATATTTCCGCGGAATATAAGTTAAATGTTCATGACGTTCTAAAGTGTCCAACGCAAATGTGGTCCCGTTAACATTTAGCGCTCCTTATTTGCGAGCGAACGTCGATTTGAAAAAGTGATGCCTTCATTTCCCTTAATTTCTTTCAAACTTCGTGTTCTCGATTTGTGGAACTTCGGTTCGAGCAATGTATATAAATGCCACACAGCAATTCCTAAAAATATCAAACCAGTATTTCTCAGTGTACCTTGGCTTTGTGGTCGATTCAATAAAATCCAGAATACTGCGAACCTGTACGATGACTATTCCATAGTAAACACCGAATGGATTTGGATTGAGAGAATTACTATTTGGGGTCGAATGTGAAAAACATTTATGTAGAAACCTGAGCCGACTTTCGTGAGTAAAACAGTTTGCACGTTACAATATTAATCAGCGCGTGATAACTCTGACGATAATAAATGATCCATTTTATTTTCATGGTAGGCTGAGTCGATTTCATACAAAATGTATGCACGGGTACATTTGCAAAATAGTGAAAAAAAACTGCTATATTACTTTACACCACCAGTCTAAATCATCAAGAATGTATGAAGACTTCAAACTCAAAAACAGTTTTTTTAATTAACGTTAGAGCTTTCCCTCTCTCGGACTTTCATTATAATTTCATCATAAGCTTTCTACCGCTTTTTCAAGACTCGACCAGCCAAAATGTTCTGCGCGACGTCGGGGTTTGGGATTTTGATTTTGGAGGTCGCTTTGACACACACGTGCCACGAAGCTTGGATAATTTGTTATGAATTATCCACTAAATTTTAATCATTAATATGACGTCATTCAAAGAATATTCCATGGCAAGTTAGGATAGCCGCTGTTTCCCATATCTTGGTATATGACAGAGTATTTATAAGTATACGGAATATAATTTAGCACAACAAAAAACAATCATTGCCTTTAATTCAACCACCAGTTGACCTAAAAATCTGAAAATAGTATAGGTTATAAATAACACAATTGTAAAATTAAATCCTTATGCATGACAAAATATGCCTTACTGGTTAAGTAAAGATCGGAGGTCAACAGAAAAAAGGGACCCTTTTAACTTTACGGTTGATTTTTATTTTTATATTGTTTGTGTCAAAGGTCTTGTGAAAACAAAATTTTTGACTCATTGAGCACCTCGCTGCGATTTTCTGAACAGGAGTTGTTAATTTTCAAAAAAGTGGATTAAGGGTTATTTGGTTCATGGACATGCACGGGTGTTCGTAACCATAGACCCTCGAGTGAAGAATTCGTTCTGCATGTTACAAAAAGCACCTAATTCGTACATGTTATGTGTTTCCGTGAGCGCTAACGAACGCGCAAAAGCGATGCACCAAAACATACATAATCTCTTCCTAAACAAAATGGCTATTTCGGAATTTTGATACTCAAGATATTGAAGATTTTACTTCGGATCTATGGTTACTTTTGCCCCACCCTGTAAACTACAATGCTGGGAAGAAACTTGACGAAAACGGTAACAAATGAAAGGACAAATTACGAAAGCAATTGACAAAACGTGGTTACTCTTGGACCACCTTGTACTTGACCTGTAATGACTTGACCTTGCAACCTGTAATGAGGCATTGCGTTGGGAGTGGAAATCAAACATTCAATTTTATTTGCGAAATCTTCACTTGAGTTGACGAATTGACATTAAGTTGACATTGCGCATATACCAGTATATTAGAATTCAATTCAATTAGCTACATTTTAAATTATTGTCCATAATACATGTAAATTACATATAAATATAACATTGCAAAACTTCTAGCAATTGAGAATATTTTTAAATGCAATTCTAAAGCTATTGGACCAACAGCATAAATGAATGGATTCATACAACTATTGAAGTAACCAATGGAAGCTATTATATTTGCCCAACCAAGTTGAAATTCAAACTGTACACCAAAAGCACAAATGCCTAAAAACATCAGATAAGATAGCCAACTGATAAAAACACTCCATAAATGAGTGTTAGGGTTTTTGCGACTTTTACCTGTGTTCCTAGTTCAAATTTTGCTGAAGGAGATGAGGATGAACCTTGTCCGCCCACATGAATCCTCCAAACTGGATCACAATTTCTCCCTAATGTTGTGTGGACGTTAACGATCCCTTTTGAAATGGTCCTTTCTCTCGCGGATAACTTCTTGTAAATGCACCAATGTAAAGTAAACATGATTCCATCACTCAAGGTAAGCCAACAAATGATGTAAATAGACACTGCAGGTACCAACATAAACATCTGTCTGCACTAAGGATCAACGTCAGTCAAAATAGGGCAAACCAATGTTACTCCAAATACACAAAGAACTGCAGTGAGCCATACAATTTCAATCGAACAGAATTTAATGTTCCTGGTCATGATGATTTTGTACGTAAGAGGGTGTGTCACCATGATGTAGCGATCCACCGCCAACAAGACTAGTGATGGAGCCTACACAGCTTAACACTGTGATTAATTTTGATACAACACACATTCTAACCACCGATAGGGAAATGTCCAACAACACTACCAACTATATTGTATGAAATTACATACATTCCTACGATGAGATCCGTCACAGCTGAATTAACAATGAAATAACCTGGAAACGTATTCGCTAGTTTCTTCGAATACGCCACAGCGATGATTACAAAGGAAGTCCCGATGACTGTTGTCACTGAGATCATGAACAATACAATTGCTTTAACGAAATATAATATGGTGAGGTAAATCGCTAATTGGTCTTCAGGTGTTGGATTGATAGTACTCTCCATCGTTGGTTGGAGTAGCTCCATAGATGTGATGTGTCGCTTCGGGATTACTTCGAAACTTTCACAATAAATTTGCTTCAGTCCCACAATTGCGTGTACCTTAGTTGTTAGTCAAATGAATCGACCCCGAAAGACTCTGAAGTGCTATCATCTGCCCCAACCCTATTAACTACAACGGTGAGACGTTGAACTCCTCTCGTTCTCGCAGAAAACCGTTGAAATGGTCACTCATGAGGAAAGTTCAATTATCAGAAAGTATTTTAAAGTAAATAAGTTGATCATCCCAAACTGAAGTTATGAGCTGAGATTGAATTTTGGCTACCAGTTGGGATAGAAAAGTAATACCATGAAACCCAACAAACTATGTGTCAGTTGCCTGATTTTCTGATGACTCTGTTTTTGTTGATAACATATTTTTTCTGTATTTTAAGCGGTTGAATTACATTCGAACACGTAAATCGTTGCTAAAAAATTGTTTGCAAGTGACCTGAACGGTTGGAGCACTCAAACAAAACGGAAACAAGGCGAGTTTTATGACAGCGAAGATAGTATTAAGCTTGACAAACAGTGAAGATAGTGTTAAGCTTGACAAACAGTGAAGATAGCGTTAAGCTTGCCAAACAGTGAAGATAGTGTTAAGCTCGACAAACAGTGGTAATGATAACTCGTACAGCAACCACTCAACTATTGCTTGTTATGTCTAAACTTCGAGGCGTTGGAATATCCCAAACCGAAATGCAACGTCATGTAGTCGTTCCGTAGTACATTCCCCTTGATACTAGTAATTAGAAAAACACATTTGATTTTGCTGTCTGAGGGGTCGCAACCGACTTTACCTAGCCGGACTATTGGCATACCTTGGTCAATAGGCGCCCTATCCTCCGTGCCCACGTGTGACCTGAGTCGCTACGGACCTGATTTAGAAAAGTGGAGGAATAATTTTCCCGCCTTAATTGAGTTCTACTGGTACTAGAAAATCCTATTTACCAGTAACCTTAGGTAAGTTTCTATAGAATGCGTGCTAAAATTCATTGGGAAATAGTGTTCATAAGATTTTGAAGATGGTCTTTCGCTTTTTTGCCCGTACCCTAGTACTGAGACTCCAATTACTTACAGGGAATGATCAACCTGACCACGAGGCACCAAAACCATACATATTTATGTCGGGTAGTGCCTGCAATGCTCTAAGGACCAGACACATCGACTCTATGCACAACTCTCTGGGTTATTGTAGTGACAATGCCCGTTCGAATTTCTTATGCATACGAAATCAAAAAGAATCTGTTATTAACTCTAACGTTCAATGGAAGCGAGGCAATCACTCACACCAGAATGGTCATTAAGAACATTATTAAGCTTTGATAACTTGTATTCTCCATCTGTATGGATCGGTGTGACGGTCTCTGTTTTTAAAACAACGCATTGCCGTATAAAATGTACGGAAGTTTTGTAATTTAAGCAACAAATTGAAGTCTTTTCAAATTAGTGATAATACGATACCGTTCGTGAGCTATTCATAACTTTTACTTTCAATGGAAAATATAACGTACTAGACCTAGGTATATGTGTAATTCCAACAATCGGGTTCTGTGGAATCAGGGTCAAGACAAAAGAACGGTTCGACTGCATCCATCCAATTCAAACCACACATTTGCCTTTAAAACTCAACTCTGAACCCAGTCTAAGTCATTCGGATGTTGATATAAATTCATGCCGTTTTCATTAATTACTGTACTGTGAAGTTAGTAAACGATTTAGACGGTTGTTAATTATGGCTAGATGATTTATTGACTTCTCATTTCACATATAAATATACAGGGTCACACATAACCATTGCCTTCTAACTATAGAAACACGTAGATATTGCCATGGCAAGACAAACACAATACACGATTCCTATTCAGAATTCGATTTTGTTTCTAATGAGATCATTCCCAAGTCAATCCGTCTAAAAACAAAAAAGTTATTGCGAAAAATCTAAACCTAAAATTATGCCCTAAGTGAATGAAAGCAGTTTGATATGCGCCAGGTGGTCACACCAAATGCAGACAAGGTAAACATGAAAGGTTTGAGACCATTTTTTAGTTTCTTCGTAATAACATTTTTGTTTTCGATTAGGGGCGGGTATGTGTGACCCTGGAGAGGCACTAGAGGAACCTACGAGTGATAAAGTCGAAAGAGTGAAAGGACTAACTACATACAAAATGTTTCTCTTGGTGTGTGTGCAGGACTGATCTGTAGCCAGTGTCCGATTCATCAAACATTACCTTGAATACGACTTAAGTATATTTCTCTATGTTCTCGGGTACATTAATTACAGACACATTTACATTACAATGACGAGGAAGGTTCACTCTGGAGTACGGATGACGGATTCGGTGAATGACAAACAATCACTATAAATTACATATGAGATCCAATACTTTAACGGATGTCGTCTCTCTACTCAAATGACATTCCGGGCCTGCATCAGTGCGATTGACCCCATATTTTCCACAGAGCTTCTCCATGACCACCTTAACAATGTTTAAATAGCCGCGGACCTCGAGGCTGTCAAAACTCAGGCGTCACCGCTAGAGGTCACCAAAGAATACACTTACTGTGCTTGAAAGGGGGCACATGTACCTTCTGAGATCTAACTGTGATATGCAGGCCCGCCAAGCATGTGCCGCGAACTCCTTTTAAATGTGTACACACGTACGTTCAAGAACAGGCCTAATAAGCACGGCCTAATAAACAAAACGCAAGAGAATGAACACGCGCACAAATATGCATATGTAATATATTCAGAGTGGACGTGTCTTTTCTTGAGAGTGTGTCAATATTATGCCACGATTATATTAATCGTGGACTCGATGATTGTGCTGAGAAGGCATGACCTCTTCGTCCAAATAGAAAAAGTTATGAAAGAAAATCTTAATTGTCGGACAACTGTTGAGAGTGGCATGGACGAATGAGCGGAGTAAAATTCCAACCCGTGGCAGGTCATCAAAGGTCATTCCCCGTGCCACCTAATGTATTGTGAAATTTTGATCCAATTCTCACAATACATTTTTGACAATGCATTAGGTGGCACGGGGAATGACCTTTGATGACCTGCCACGGGTTGTAATTTCACTTTGACAAAAAAATGTTTTCGAACTCATCATTTGGATGACCCAAGGTACCCAAAAAGTTTGGTCCGGTCAGTGAACTCTTTTATCAACCGAATAGTGTACCTTGTTAGTCAGTCAAAACAAATAATAGTAGTTATGGTAATAATGATCTTAATCTAGTTATTCCCAAGAATTTATAAAATAATAATAATTTTGCTAAATACCAAGACATTTTTATCTAGATATTTTTTACGATTTTTACGGTTCTACGTTTTCAAATTTTTTTTACTGCTTTTTCCGATTTTGTACGCTTTTTTACGCTCTTTTACGATTTCTTAATTAATTGAATGGACAAGGCATGAAAAGTATTTGACACTAAGATACAAATTAATTAACTGGAGACGAGTTGATCGTATGTTCCAGTTATGTTAATTTATTTTTTGAAATTTAGATCCTTCCCAGACCAACAGACAGCCTGTTTGTTTTAATTTCAGTGTAGTTAATTATTTACCTTGTAGAATATTTGAGGGTTTTTTGGTATTTTTTTTTAGATTTTTTGAAGATTTTTTGACGATTTACGACGATTATGGGAAGTTTTTTGAAGATTTTACCCATTTTTCGACGATTTTTTTGGATAATTTTTGACTATTTTACAACGATTTTAATCAGTTTGCCGATTTTGTGACTATTTTACGA
>JAQIXO010002394.1:0-10059 GCA_034700305.1 Protaphorura armata | reverse complement strand
CTGTCATAATTTCGAAAATTCGATAACTCGGCTTTTTGTGAAAGGGGACCTTAAAGTCATAGAGAGCTTACCCTTAATACACAGAACATCCACATGTAATATTAATAAACGCCTCTTGAGAATTTGGGCTCAT
Organism: Protaphorura armata; assembly: GCA_034700305.1. Taxonomy (NCBI): domain Eukaryota; kingdom Metazoa; phylum Arthropoda; class Collembola; order Poduromorpha; family Onychiuridae; genus Protaphorura; species Protaphorura armata. Next base: position 9,926 of record JAQIXO010002394.1, on the reverse strand, counting down.
ACGGCGAAGGTCAGAGATTCGAACGTTATGGATTGAAAACGTCTGTTTCAAAACTGTACCATAAGATTTACTACGTTTCACGATATAGTATTGAATAATTCAAGGTATTAAAAATTCACATTTTAATCCTCGAAGTGATTCTCCTATCAATGCTTGTCCAGAGAAATGTACACGGTAGAAACTTATGTGAGACTTTACTTACCACAACGAATTCCGTGTACAGAGCCGCCATCGTTTCCAATCTCATAAAAGCTAGGAGGAAGTCAATTGACATGACGTACATTCTTTTATTATTTAGAACGCGTTGGAATATTAAATGAGATGTACAAAGTTCTGGAAGGGAAATATCTGCGTGTCATTCTAAATCACCAGAACAGCCATTTGCCTTTTTACTCTTGGCGAGTGTGGTTTACAATTCTTTAACGGATTAACTGCGCGTAGTGTGGCTCTAGAGCAAAAATATTTCTCATATATACAATTTCTGAACAAAATGAAGAAAAGCAATTGTGATCTCCACATTTTTGTTTTAACCAGCTTATTGTTATTTAATCGCTGTCTACTGTCACATCCTCAGATCCCTATGCCTGCAGCGCCTTGGAACATCAACCCATACCTGATTCCCTACCAATCATGTCATATCCATATTTTGACTTGCAACATTTCATTCCCTTATACTCAACCCTTGACCCCTGTCGTAATTACGAACATGGACACCCCGAAAATTACGAGTAAGTACGTCAGTGTTCACGTCAACACAACCAGAGACGTATTTTCAACGGACACATGGCACCGACTTGCAACGTACCTTACGAGATATTTCTGCATCGCTCAATTTGCAATCATACCAAGAGATGTCACGTCAGATCAGCTCTACTCATTCATCACAATGGCCACGGAATATCAAGAATTACATATCACTTACATACACTCGCCGAAAAAGTGGAAAGATGAATTTCGGTATCGGAATAATTATGTTCATTGGGTTCATAATTTTGACAGTTCTCGGGATTTGCTTCAAAATACGAGTAATTCGAATGGAGAGAGATCAAGATTTTACAAATTATACGTAATCCAAGTATCTGGAGCCGAAAGCGACAACGACATCTACCCCAACATATTCGGACTGATTTGTTCTGGATATACTTTCGGTGCAAAGAGAATTTACAAACTGAATTCGAAATCCAATGCTACACTTGAAATTGCCGAACTGAATAAAATTTACAGGGAAAATAATAAGCGATTATGTGGTCGATTTAGTTTTTGGCTGAATAATCCAGAGCACCGAAACTGTTCAATCGACACTCCATTCCCGCCGAACAATTATTTTATATCACGTGAATTGAAAGATTATGCTGGGGGTACAATCAAACTCAAATACCTTGTGATCACATCGTTATTTCTCAACGACTTTCCAAATTCAACCATCACTGATGAGACCATTGATCCAGTGGCTGTAAAATTTAAATTTTGCAGAGAACGTAAATTCCAACCAGACATGTTAATTAAATTTCAAGTGGGAAACCCTGACTACTCATTCTCATACTATTTCAAATTTGGTCAAGTCTCTCATGTATTCATCACGTGTGATGGAATTCTAAGTGCTCTGTCTTTCATGGGATACATCAAACCATTTGAATCGTACGTTTGGTGTGCTACATGGATTACCCTAACAATTGTGGCCATTTTTATTAATTGGATTTGGAGAATCAAGAAAATTGATCAGAGTGTTATACTCGTCCTTATCTGTTATATTCTTGAGCAAGGTGTTAGTTTAAAATCAGTGCTTACTAGAGGGCACTCCTATTTATACTGGGTACTTGGTCCGACACTCCTTGTTACGTTAGTTCTCACGAATGCGTACAGAGGGATAGTGGTTACAGACCTAACGGCTCCTATCCCAGAGACAAGGCTTGAGTCATTCTTTGACTTGTCTAAAAATAACTACACCATTCATGTACAAAATGATGAGGACTATAAGGCTCAAATTGATACTTGTAATCGAGCCTACATGTTTGCTATGTTTTTTACGTCTGGAATAATTGGGAGTGACAGAAGAGAAAATATGTTAAATAAGTGTTTTGTGAACCAAGCAAGTAAAAGTACGTGGTTAGGTAAACATTTAGAATATCTTAGCAGCAATAATAGTAAAGCACAAGGTAAAATATACAAAAATTTGTACGATCATCTCGTACCTCCAGAAATCTCGTCAAAAAGTAGTGATGGGCCTTTGATTCTTAAATGTAATAAAAGTGCTTATGCTGTTTATTCGAGTCGGACGGAAAATGAAATCTTGAGACTTCGACGATTTGACAATGATAATAATTTGAAAGTTTATTCAGGAAAAGAATCACATTTTCCGGTCGACTTTGGAATTGAGATACAAAATATTGTGGAAGATGATGGGCTGATTTATGAAAGACTTCATAGTCTTATACATTCTGGGATTTATAATCAATGGGTACAATTTTTAGAGTCTCGGGAGCACCGTGAGTTGGAAATAAATGTTAGAGGGCGCTACGATGATATACCACGTGTAAAGCCACTGAAATTAAATTCTAGTATATCGGCTGTATTCTATGTATATTTTGTTTGCATTAGTGTATGTGCTCTGAGTATGCTTGAGGAATATTTTATTTCGAGGAAATATATCACTAAAATATGTAAAGCAAGTCAAATACTTATGGTCAAAATCAAAATAAGGCTGTCAAGGGTTTGGACTACTTTGAGATTCAAAATGAATGTAATTTTTAATTTTCTGTTACGAATTTTTAATTTAGTAGAGTGATACCAATTGGATAAGTTGGAGAAAGTGGGTACGAAAACGCATAAATAGAAATAGATTTAGTCTGTCTGACACTTTAATTAATTGCACGTGGACGTAATTGCTCATTGATAGTGAGTATACAGAAAATTGATTAAGAATATTGCACCTTAACACCCCTTAAGCTCAGCACAGTTCTTATTTTTATGTCAATCATGAAATTGTGGCTTAATATTCAGTTCCATGTAAGAATTGAATAGGTAGTCTAATTTTCATTTTTGTCAGCACCGATATTAACTTAAGTACACTAAACAGATGGAAAACGAAATATGTATTATGACTGTAATAACCTTAAGGCACTGTGGATGGCACTAGCCAATTCATACGTTCGTAATAAATACACTCAATAAATAAAAATCTTATTTGTCACAAAATAACACTAAAAGTTTTATACTGTTTCGAATTCATCATTCTTTGGATTGCAATGTAACACACGTTCAGGGTCTCTGAACTTTTGATAATACAAATATCCAGGGTAATTAGTATTAAATTCTTTCGACCTCACGAATTGAAAGATATAAAACGTTTCCGCAGTTTTCGGTTAACCGACAAAAAGTGATTTTTTGAATCAGCATATATGAACAAGTATAGACCCGGAAGTCCTCATTCAACTCCGTCGTATCAATGTTGTTAAAATACCAATGGTGGTAAAGGACTCATTTACTTTTCATACTGGCCCTTCATATCGCATATATATACAATTCTCAAAATTCATCCAATGCAACGTTAATTTATGCTACTCTTTAAATAGCAAACTTTTTCCCAGTGATCTCATTCACATAAACGTGGCTCGTTTTCTGAACGACTTGAACTTTATCACCGGTTTTGCGAAATTGTATTACAGTGTAAAACTATATTGAATATGTGACGCCGGTTACATTCGGCAGGTGATGGTCAGTGAACGCAGCTGGCAGACGGTGTATTTTTAGATAAGATAAAATGGCAGAATGTAATATGACTATGACGTAACTACTCGTACGTGAGAGTAATATTGTGGAAAAGTATACATGATTTAGAACATATAGATATAATATATAATTTATTAATTAAATACATTAACCTGTTACACCGCATTACAATTTAATATAAATTAGTACTAGCTTTTAAATTTTCCTTCCCCATCAAAGACGGGATAATAACAAAAATTATTGTCCGTGTAATTTTTATTAAACCACTCTCCAACACTTGGATAAAATTTTCTATCCTTTTCAAAATCCATTGTATTGAGTTTTGTACAAACATCACACCAACTGCGATCAATGGATTCTCTGTCACTTAACATCACAAATTCATTCATCCACCCAAAGTATTTTAAATATTCTTCTGGATGTGTATCCAAATGCTTTAAATATTTTGCCAAATCTTGAGCCGTGTCAAAGTCATTAATATTAATGTATGACCCATTCATGACTACTTCCTTAAAACTAGGATGGCCATAAACAATAGGAACCATTCCAGCCTTCATAGCAAAGAACATTTTCTCAGTCACATAATCGGCACAAATTGAATTTTCAAATGCGAGCCAAAATTTGTACTTTTTGGCTAATTCTTCGTAACAATTTTTTGTTCGGTCACACTTGAATTTCCCGCAGTTTCCATACATGTCGATTTGGATATACTTTCCTAATATTTTGGCGTAATCTTCTCTTTTGCTTGGAGTCCCGCAGTTGGAGTTCATCCAAGCCGCCATTGATTTATTTTTTAGGGACTCCAACGTAGGAATTTTATGTCTTGGTCTGGAACCTGCTTTCTCCATTGGAACGAATCTTGCAGCTGGCCAATAAATATCAGAGTCTCGTCGATAACTCATGGTCCAATTAAAATTATTTTCAAATTGTTTCCAAAGCATGCTTTTGGCATTCAATGGAGACTCGATTCGAAAAAATACCCAGATTTGATCTTTCAAATCGTGGACGGGTGGAGGGTGTCCGCCAGTTGTCGGCAGACCTTCAACGAATAAAGCATCGCTGGAATTGTATAGAGAAATGTCTTTAGTGAATTCACAGGTGTATGGACAATTTTGGAATGTGTCTTTTGCAATGAACCATCCTTCAATACTCTTATCTCCGTAACAAGATGTCCATAAAAGAATTAGCTTTCTTCTTGTAACAATCGCATTTCCAGAATTCGTCGAATCTGTCTGGATGGGATTTTCGGTCACTGATGACCTCAGTGTATCTGCTACGACTTTGTGAAGCAATTCGTCGAAGTTGCTCGGATTAATTATAATAGGTTTCTTGACAAAGCCACTGATTTCAACATACTTTCTCCAGATTGTAGAATAACACATGAATAAAATTGTCAAAAGGATTGCAGCCAGAAGGACACGCTTTTTTGACAACCATAATTTCCGAATCAGGCTCATTTGTAATGCCAGCAGTGGTCAGTTCGGCAAGGTTTATGCATACTGTGGAAAAACATGCAGACTTTTAGTTTTGCAACCAGAAAACCAGATATAATGTGTGGATTCCTTAAAATTCAATAATTATTAGAGTAAACTGAAGGACAAAATCCTTACCGGTTTGAATGCGACGGACATAAGGAATGAAACGACCAGCAAATATTTCACAGCCAAGAGGTTTTCGTTTTTGACATCAGGGAAATAAAATTTGACAAACGTTTGAAATTATGGTTAAGTAAACTATCACAATCAGAAATTTTTCCACATTTCATTTAGGGTATTCATACTATGCTAAAGTAATTGCAATATTACACTGAACTGTGTACGTGTCGGATTATTAAAATTTAAAATTATTGGATCCTCCTTGGAATATTTTTAAGTGATTGTATGCACGTGAAGTTGGCTCACGTATTGAAATAATGTTTCAAGTTTAATAATGCGTAACGCAATGTCGGTTTCGCGAAATAGATTATAACATAAAAATAACCTGTCTGTCTGTCGTCCATTCTATATAATTTTATCTTCGAAGGGCATGTTCACAAATCACCAACGGTGTGTGTTAGATAAGATAAACCTAAGCAGCATCTACTGCAATGTATGGCTTCCAGATTGTTGGGTTTTAATAAATAGAATTCAGAAACTAATTTCCATTTCCTCTGCAATATTGTCGTTATAATTCTGCTCCGAGATAATTGTCCGAATGAGATGCACTATTTGCGAAAAAAATCTAACAACCAAGAGAAAAGACTCAAAACAACACGACCAACTGCCAGAGGGCGCAAGATTTGATAGCATGTCCTTGCTGTACTGGTCTGGTACTGTCCTTCTTTGTTGGGTTATGGATTCATCCAATAATACTTAATTTTTCAGACCTAATTCGAATGAATGTCTAACATTTCAGATTCACCAAAAAATTTCTCTCCGCGGGTCAGCGTGAGCTCGGCGGTCTTTCACATTTCACCTGCTCGCAGTTTATTTAGTCTGTTAGCATCTTACATTAAGATTGTATTCACAGTGAGGGTAATTCATGGGTTAAGTGCGAATTCGAATATTGTCAATTGTCATAACCGATTGATGTTTGCTGATAGTACGGTAAATTTTTCCATGCACACCAGACGAATTACTTACTTTGCGTTTGACCAGCATACACGCATTAGCGCGGTAGGTTTGTTTGTCCATCTCATTATTCCTGCACGGAGGTGAGAAAGGCAGACATTTACAATTTCAAAAACAAATAATCCAGAGGGACCGGTGGAAATGTAAAGTACATCCATTCTGTGCAGACTTTGCCAATTCTAGCGCATCGTGAGATTTCTCATATCATTACGTTAGTAGTAAGTAAAGTAGGGAACGACTTGTTTGTGTGCCATTGATTAGTGAATAATGATTCAAATAAATTAAGATTGACTGAACAAGTCAACAAGTAAATACAACAATAAACTGTTTATTTGTTTCATTATTTGTTATTTCTTTGATCGTTGGTACCATAATTGGTAAGCTGGTTCGAATTTTGTATAAGTTGAATAAGAAAACACTGGTAGAATATATCTGGAGATAATTTCAACCTTCATTGGTTCAAAACTCGGAGATATTGGTTGTAAAATAATTTTATCCACTTGAAAATCCTACGGATGTTCAGAATAAAATCAGACGCATAATTATCAGTTGAATATACATATAATGTGGTAGTCGTAATACGTTACATTAATATTTAGCTTTTTAGTCGAATTTCTGACGCATAATTAATACGCATTTTTAATAAGCAAATCTTTCACAAAAACCGGTTTGTGTATTTGTATAAAAACATTGTTAAATATTGTGCAATAAGTGAAAGCCAAAGTAAAACCCAAAAAAATACAAAGATAAGATTGTCATTTAAACGGCAGAATGTTAGGAGTTAGGAGTGTGGTTTTGAGTAAGTCAAAAATAACCATAACCATCTTTCCACTTTTCAAAATATGTAGTCATCACAAGGGATCCTGATCTGCCGTGCAATAATTGTACCAACTTTATGGTTTTTGTACTCATATGTTTTCATTTTCTTAAAAAAATTGACGAGAGGACTTAAATTTCAATTGGTTCCACACTAATGGACCACCCTGTACTTTGAATTTTGTCTAATCCAGGGTTCCAGTATAAAGGGTGGATGGTGAGTGGGAATGTAGCAATTGCAGTCCATTGGACATTTCGTTATGTTAAGGATTCGATTTCTGCGGACTAACAATGAATGGTATTTATTCTAAAGATAGTTTTCTCTTACTATTAGGGATGCGTTTCCTGAGAAGACGAAGTGGCCTTATTGTTATAGCATTACCTCTCACGCTTACTCTACGTAGTCCACGCACAAATCTGTTTAGTGTGTTTCTGGCTCACAATTAAGGTTTTCGTAAATGGACAGCTGTCCAGCATGTTGAAGATCGCCGGCTGGCCTTGCCTTGCCAAATAGAAAGTCCATGGTCAAGACTCAAGACTCAGGAGGAATTGAGTCTTTGCCTGTATGTAATAATGAAAAACGAAAGCTGTACAAGATTATTTTTTGTATACCCACAATAATGTGTAGAACATAAAACTAGTCCTAATAAAATTTTATATGCAAGTGTAATACACATAGTGCATGTACGTAAAATGTTTCTACTTGTGAAGTATTAGTATAACATACTTATGTAACCTGCAACCTGTAAGGCCTTATTAAAGTTACATAACAAAACTTTGGGTCCCGATACAATACAGTGCATGGTCCATAGTGCAAATATTAGAGTTAGATTGACTATCAGTCTGTAATCAAAGTGTGATAGTAGAAATAGTATTAGAGAATGTAAAGTTCAATTATCAAATAAAAAACCGGGCCATCTGCATGTACGCACATCGAGTACACTTTGATATAAAAATTCGAATAGTCAAATTAAATAGTCAAAATAAAATTATTAATTTTTAATTAAATAATTTTGAAGTAAACTTAGGAACAATTTGGAAATGTTGTGGTGTAATTATATTTTGTTGATTACTCTGGCTTTCACGACGCCCATCGCTGTTTTCTTGTTCGGGTCAATCAATTATTATTGGGATTATGTTAAAAGTACCTTCGAAGAAGATATTTCTGCTCAAGTATTTGACTTCATTGTGGGTACGAATTTTTCTCAACCAGCTAGTCTTGAATCGGTTAATTACGATTAAAAATTTCTTATTCTTTTTTGACAATGTGCATGCATAGTTGGGAGTGGATCAGCCGGTGCTGTCGTGGCTACAAGATTGTCCAAAAATTACAAGGTTTTACTACTAGAAGCAGGAGGTGATCCGAGTATACTGAATAGTATTCCAGGAATTACTATGGATTTACTCGGATTCCCTGAAACGGATTGGAAATACAAGACTGTGTCACAGAAACACGGATGCAAGGGGATAAATAATCGGGTAAAATAAAATATTCTGACACACACACACACATGCATCTTATTCAGAAATTAATGAACTATACAATATGCGTGTCTCTAAAATGCTGTAACATGAACTGACTCCTCATTTTATTATATCAACAGCAATCATCGTACAATCGAGGGAAAGTACTGGGTGGTTCAACAACTCTCAACTACATGTTTTACCTCCGTGGTCATCCGAATGATTATGAAAACTGGGCAAATATTACTGGTGACCCGGAATGGAAGTATGAAAATGTGTTGCCATTTTTTAAAAAGTCACTTGCACACTACAAAGGGAGTTATCAGAGCAATAGTACGATGAGCAAAAATATTTTCTGTCTGCAGGGTGGTTCATAAATTCTGTCTTCAGAAAACATAGAGGTGTGGCAAGCTTGATATTTATGAACCACCCTGTACGTGCGTAGGGGTACATGCGTACACCTTTAATCAAAATTTTTTTTTGATTTTTAGAGAAACATTACGAAACATCTCCTTATGGGTTTTTGACGGTGGAGAAAATGAATTACATTCCTTTGCGAGAAGAGTTCAAAAAAGCAGGGAAAGATTTAGGCTATCCTGAGATCGATGTCAACGGACCGCAAATAACAGGTCAGTAAAATTTGAAAACAACGAAGAAGCAATTTATTCCTATTATATTGTTGGAGTTTTAATACATACAACTACTAGGCGTGGGTTTTCTGCATTCGGCTTATTCATTAATTTCTATTCTTATTCTAGGTTTCGGGGACATCGAAGTGAATCAGCAAAGTGGAGTCCGCGGTGGAACCTACGAGACTCTTTTGAAGAATCCTAGAAATCCACACAATTTAAAAATCTCAAAATACTCTCAAGCTGTTAAAGTATGATCTTCGTAAATTTCGCCGTTAACGATAACTACTTTATACTAAATACTTATTTCCAATTTTCTGTGACAGATTAACATTGACAAAACTGGACACGCCGTAGGTGTGTGGTATTTCCGTCATGGTGTCAAAAAATACGCCGCCGCATCCAAAGAGATCATTAGTAGTGCTGGGAGCATTGATTCCCCGAAACTTCTCATGTTGTCAGGAATTGGCCCGAAGGACCATTTGAAAAAAATTGGTGTATGTCATGTTAATGATAATTTGTTTAAAAGTTTCGGATATGTCGATTAATACGCATATTAATTTTATTATACATAGATCAAAACAAAAGTGAATCTTCCAGTGGGAGAGAATCTTCAAGAACACGCTATGACGACATTGTTCCCAATTTTAGTTGACAAACCCCTAACTTTTATCGTAGA
>JAQIXO010002393.1:0-10062 GCA_034700305.1 Protaphorura armata | reverse complement strand
CGTAAATCATTCTTTATGTTGTTTGAAAAACTCTCAATTTCCCACAATGAAATTCCAACGTTTTAAGTAATAGGTGGTCAAGCTTCAAGATTCAACTAACTAAGTAAATTCAATACAAATACAAGTTAATCCCCGTAGAATCTTGTTTGGGTTATTATCCAAATATATAATGTATTTTTGGACAGACGAAATTGTGATCTAATTTAGCCCTTTCCTTGGGTTTTGTTTTGCAGTATTGACCTGAACCTTGACATTGAGGATAATGGAGTCAAATGACAAAGATGTGGAGGGGGCGGGGTGTTCAACTCAATATTATATTCGGCGGTCAGTACGTTCCACCAGGATCCAACACACTAAGGTAAAATGCACTCCTCATATGTATCGCATTCAATTTACTTCGATTTTTTTCAATTCAAGCGGATACTAATCGGAATTCTTTTTTTCTAATTCCGAATCTGTTAATTTTTCTAATTCAAGCTTCGAATTCCGATTCTAATTCTTAAAATTCTGATTCTGATTATCAGATTAGAATGACTATAAAACTTTAAATTCTAATTTGGTTTTTGGAATAGGCAATATTTAAAAAAAATGATTTCTTCGGAAATGTACATGTGCATGTCTTTTGTCTTGAAATGAATGCCATTTATAATGTGTAGATTTTTACATGTAATACTACACCATGTTATTTACTCCGTTTTACTTCGCACTACTACAGAGATTAGGAGGTGTGAGTCACATAAGCAAACTCTTATCTTACACTCATAAATAAATTCTAGTGATTTTGTGTGCATAAAAATTAACCCGTCTGGGTTCACCATAAAATTTTAGACCTCTCGCAAAAGTTGTCGTGTGTTATAGAACATGCACACATATGCAAAATGTGGTGTTTATAACTCACTCGGTTTATCCCATCATTGTCATGACAAAGAGATTCTATGTTTATAATAATGGTCATGTAAAATAACTAGGAATTTCTCTACCTCGTATAACACAAACTAACCAAGGCTGAAAGAATTCCATTTTTTTACATATGTATTTGTATGTTAAATTGGTGACTGTGGATTGTCGTTGTGGATGATTTGAGATTTCTCTGTTGTGTAGTGATTAGTCACATCACATTGCAAATAAAATTTATACTTTTGAAAGAATCACACCAATTAAAATTTTTAATTTTCCAAAATGAGTAAGAGATAATAATTATAAGAAAAGAAGACCATCAATTCTTCTCCGGTTCACGTGTTTGTGCAATGTTTCACCGCATATGTATGCAGTGGCCTAGCACCAATACCAATGTTTCGCCCTTCACGAATAGCATACATCGATAAATAAGTACATGTATCATTTCTAGCGTCATTCCAGTGTGGTCCCTTGTCACAACAAAATATTTTATTTTGCAATCAAAATTCTGACTGCTAATTTACAATACAGATTTCAAAAATGTATTGGAAGCTTACAGGAAAAAGGAATGAACGATTTGTGGATGGATTTTGTTACAACCAATCTGTAGGGTTAAAAATTCAATAGCGTTCCGGATTTCCAGACGAGACAAAAATTGTCCTCCTTCGTCTTAACATTTCAATCTGTAGCATATTATATGTTTAACATAGTAAAATTATTTTGACTCTTCTTTGGCTTCAACATGTTAAGGTACGTACATTTTCATATATAAAGTAAATATTGTCCACCCACCCGAACAAAGAATACTTGTAGTTTCTCTCCATGTGACGAACACCTCTTTAAATCGAACCGTCGTTCCTGGGATGTGATACAACACACAACATGCATGAACTCAGAAGGTGACTCTTTCTAGAGATCATTCATCATCCAAACAATACATCTTATTGTTAGGTAAACTAGAAGAAAAATTCATGATCATCTTTCATTATGAACTCTAATTACGGACTCCTTCTTTATAGTTCACGAAATTGCATAAAATTGTTAACGATAGCATGTAGAGTCGTAGAGTCACAAGTGTGACGACGAAGGCAGCCTTTTATCATTTTGCTTTATAGAGGGTGTTCCTTATCCCGGTTGTTTGTTAATGTGCGCTCTTCTCACGTGAGTACGGATTTACGTACATTGAGATTGAATTAAGTTGGTTGTATCATTATAATATGGAGGGAGTCCATTAGAATTACCTACTCTATTTTGTAGACAGGGTTCAATCTTTCGGACAATCAATGTATTTTGATTACATACACATGTAGTATGGTTGTTTACTCATTCCAGTCTTTTCCTACGGCATAGAACTATCACGTCCAGTGCTATTCGAAATGAAACCTTTGTTTTTAGATTAATGCCGTGAGTTGTAGTAATAAATGTGACTATTAATTCTGGGACACCCTGTACTACTGAAAGAGGGAAACATGGCTAACGTGTGCCATGCAGGGGTATGAGTGGAGTGATATGTGTGCTATGCCATCTTTCTCCATAGCGTAGACCAACGATTTGCACAATAGAGAAGCTCTCCTAATCATCCATTTTCTCTGATCTCTCTCTTGTCATGTCAGTTTCACAATTGTAATTATCCCAGTCAGTGTGTGGAGTCCAGTGTGTCAACAACCCCAGTATCTCAACTTGCCAAAATGGAACAAAAAAAGTTTGAAGTTCCAGGAGATCACAATTTCATTCATTCCAATGTTAGACAGCCTGAAAATATGACACTTAATTTTGGAAGTTTTAATCAGATTCAACAGACAAAAGTAATTCCAAAGAATGTAACAGATATGAACCTAACTTTTTTGTGTGAGAGAGTGCGTTATTCAATATTTGGAATCACTCGTCCCATTCACAATTATCTGTGCATGAAAATAATAGTAACTCTTGTTTAGGATAGATTTTTTAATGGAATAGTGTTAATTGGATGTGATTCTGTTGTGAATGCTGTGAATTATTCATGAGTGGGAATGCAGTACTTTTTCATGGAAATTCGAACACAGGTATTGAAGTTCATTTTTACTATCATTTCGCCCATTTAAATATTAAATATTGCATTTTAATTGTCATTCGTAACATGACAAGAAATTGTACAGTTCAGACGAGAAACCCCCTAGGAATAAGAATTTTTTACTGAAATATTATTAATGTTTTTTGTCAATGAAGTTAAACGGTGTGACTTGTGAGCGAGGTGAATTAGACTTTAGAATGTAAAGTGTTTACTTATTTACGTTTCATTTTATATTTTACTTGATAGCACAGCGGAGTGAGGGTTGGCTAGTAATGGAATGCGATCGCTATCTCAACTTTTCTATTCTGTGTAATTGAAAGAGTGAAAGGTTGATTTTGATACACCCTGTACATGCAGTAGTGATAGTGCAGACTTTTTTGAAACAATTAAATATGTGGTATCGAAATAATAGCCAATCTATGTACGGATTCTTTTTTTAAACAAAAGCCTATCCATGCAGTTAGTTTGAGCAGTGGTCGTTTCCATTGGTTGGCTCAAGGAATTATGGACGGATAGCTGTAATGTAAAAATAATAATCAAACTTTTTGAACCATTTGTCTCATTAGAATTGGACTGACAATGAGATATTTCGGAAATTGGACATTTCATAATTGCTAGTATTCTGGCCTTTCATTCATTTTACTTCATTCCATTCAACCATTCCTTCAGATTCAGAATGTACATGCAATAGGACATATTTTATAAAATGCTTTTTCTGAAATGTACATGTGGATGTCTGGAATTGAATGCCAAGTATAATGTGTAGATTTTGTTGTTGTATTCAAGTAATAGCGTCTTCTTTTCGGTTTATTTCATACCACTAGAGAGATTAGGAATTAGGATCTTATCTTACAATGCAAATATTGTTCATGGGAATCAATGCGCATAAATTTAAACACCCTTTCTGTCATAGTGTGACTCACATTTGCAAGGATCCGTTACGACTCCCGGAATACTAAACACGATTTTTGATTGATAAAATAATTGTCAACTCTATCGGAACCTTAAAAAGTTTAATCACTCATAAACGTTGATATTTCATTGTGGGGAACAGACAATGAGAGTTCTCCATACAATACAGTGATTTATTAGTTTTATTTCCTATTTGAAGACCGCTTCTATCAAAATAAATAATGTACAGGTAATTGTACTCTTAATTTAACTAGAATATTTAGTAATAAAATAACCGGAAATTAAATTGCAGTCAACACTCAACTTTCTGGTACTCTGGGTTTTCTGATCCTTGGATGAATTCCTATTTATTTCCCAACATTCAGTTATCTGTTTAACTCTTATTTATTAATATAAATATAAATGTCATAGTCCGTCCTAGTATAGAGCAGTGGGTCGAGTGATGAGTGTACCAAGTACAAGCTAACTAGTGGGCGCGAATGGTTTGATCTCTTGGACTATCAATGTGTATTTTCTCAAAAACAGCAAAAACTGTCAACACGATTTCTCATGCTTATTTCCCAGAAATTCAAACATAAAATCTAATGTCTACGAATTAGTAGAATTTCAAAACTATTAAATCAAAACGATGACTAACTGTATTGTTTTTCTTACTAAGGATAAGAAAACGCATGATAGACATTACTTATGCTATGCTGATGTGCCAAAAATAGGCTAGTTGATAACTTTATCTTTGTCCTCATCTCTAGACAGCCATGTACACTTAACTTTAGAAAATACTTAGGAAAAGTAAGAGTAAATCCAATGATTCATTCACTTTCATTGTATGCCAATTAAATTTAAGAATAAGTTTAAGTTATACATGGTGGGTCAAAATGACACCAGGTCCCAGAATAATCTTTTGCATTTTCTTTCTTTCATCAAAGTAGTAAACGTTATTTTTTTCCTACTTTTATTATTCATTATGTTTTACACTCTGGTTGTCCTTATAGTCCTTCCTCACACTTTACAATAAGCCTATCTCGATCTCTCAAAATATATACATGTAGAATTTTATTTATGTAGGATTGGGAATTGGTACTCAACTCATAACCGTTAAGACAAAGACTGAGAAAGAGTGGCGGTCATAAAACTTAATTGTCTCAAGACAAGACAAGGACAAGGTGCCCTTTGCCCTCCCTGTCTATTGTGTTTTTTCAGTCTTTACTGGCCACTGAACGACTGAACCGAACAGAGATATTTGACATAAACATACAAAGTCACGTACAATGCTACTGGACATGTCACATGTACATAAACTTACGTACTAAATAATATGCCCGTCTGGGCTCACCACAAAATGTTGAACCTTTTGCAAACGTCGTTGTTTACTGTAGAACATGCACACAAATGCAGAGATGTGCTGTTTAGCCCATCATTAATTGTTAAAACAAGGGATTCTGTGTTATTATGATGAGAGCAGCCACCACACAACGTAACTAGTACTTTTTCTACATCCTATGACACAAATGAGGATACCAGTGCAATTAGTACCATGGCAAAATAATATACCGTATAATACCGAATGGAAACCCGGGTTAGTATTTAAATTTGCCGCCTCCAGACCAGGTTTATAATCGAGTACTGGTGCAAAGTAATACATAGACTCTTATGGAAGATCGCATGATTTGACCCGGTTTGTATTCGAGACCGGGTTACTATTCGGACCAGGTTTCTATTCGGTATTATACGGTATGTATTTTTAAAAAAAAATCACATCAAATAAAATGTTTAATTTCCTAAAATGACTAACAGTTAATAATTATAAGAAGAGCACCATTTCTTCAGAATTTCTTTATTAACACATCAATCATAACATTTCCTAAAACAATAAGGACTAAAACCGGCCCAGCGGGCCGGTTCCTCTCAACCGTCATTTAAAAAGTGTCATTCGCTCATTCCGCTCCCTCGTCACAACAAAATAATTTATTTTCCATACAAAATTATGATTGATAATTTCAAATACAGATTTCAAAAATGTATTGGAAACTTAAAGGAATGAACGATTTGTGCACAGAACTTGATTGCGCAATAATTAAATGTGTTTTGCTACAATACAACAAATTAGTTTTAATGCGTGTGAACCTGTGAAGATTCATATGGAAATATCTATAGCGTCAAAAATTCAATAGCTTTCTCATTTCGGATTTCCAGACGAGGCACAAATTATCCTCACTTCATCTTAAGACAAAGTTTCGACAAAGTTTGTTATAGTGCTGATTCGTTGCATTCACACATATCAAGGTATGCTTACTGTATAGGTTTTTTAAAACTTTGATCTCTCTCATGTCATGTCAGTTTAACAATTCTAATTATCCCAGTCAATCTGTCCAGTCCAGTCTGTCAACAACTCCAGCATCTCAACTTATCAAAATGTCACACAAAAAGTTTGAAGTTACAGGAGATCACAATTTCATTCCAAATTTTTAGTGTGATGTTGGCAAATGCTAACTAACTTGAAAATATGGCACATACTTTCTGTCACAGAATTTTAGTGAGTCAACAGACAATAGTACTGTAGTTCCAAAAAATGTGACAAACAATATACCTACTCACTTTTTGTGTGAGAGAATCACCCGTCACATGCATAGTTATCTGTTCATGAAATTGAAAAATAATACTCTCTTGTTGAGCGTGAATTTATTAATGCAATCGTGTTAATTGCATGCATGTGATTTCAAAATTATTCATGAGCGCATGGCAATTATTTTGATGGACACGGAAATTGTACATGAGGTAATTCATTTTTTTACTACCATTCCCTCTAGTTAAAATGAAATAATACATGTACGTATATATACATATTAATTGAAATTCGACCCACTACTTTTTATACATAATATGTTTTTGTTGTTCTTGAACATTATTTTATTTACATCATAATATTATTCTGGAACAGTGGAATCCGAACCAAATTGACTTCATATTATTTATGCTTGAATTCAAGAGGATATATTTATATGTTAAGAAGTCTCCTAACAATTAATTAACTGGCGCTATAAATGAAATCCATAACATGCAACATTACAGATTAGTTTAAATTTAATTATGGGAACTTTTTACGAATTTGCTTTGGCAAATTGACAGTGCATGATTTCATGTGAGTCCAAACCTTCGATTAATCCAAATAAATAAAAATTAGGAGATAAAGGTAAATAATGCGCTCCAAGGGATAAAAGAAACCACAAATTTAACCCCTGCTTTGTGTTTTCTTTTATCTTGCAGACATGAACAATGACATTGAGGATAATGGAGATGGATATGGGACTTTTTATATCAAAGTTTGTGGTGGTCAGTCCGTTCCTTTATTCTGGATTCTACAATTTTATGGTAAGCCCACACACATAAAAACATGCATTCGGGTAGTTAGATGAGCGATTAGAAGATTTCTATTCCAGTTAATGAGGCCTTATACGCTACACACATCACAGTATGAATTGTTCCCTAAAGTTTAAAGCAAATAAAAGTAAATGGAAAACGTTCCATCTCCGTTGTCCTCAATATCAATGTTCAGGTCATGGCCACTACTGGAAAATAAAATAAAACAACGAAAGGTTTAAATTTTCGACCTCTCATTTTTGCTAGAAAAATACATGGCATATCTGCATAATGATTCTAACTAGACTTTATGGAGATGAGCATGCACGCACAGAATTTAACCCGTGAAGTTTTGAATTTTAGTGTCAGGCATGAAAATGAACTTTTTTGGATGATTTCTGTCCTAATTGGTAGAGTGAGATGAAGGGATGAGATGGTGAGAAACTATCTACTTACTCTTTGTTTATAGTTCGTTCATACTCTACTTCCTGTTTTAAAAAGTGAACCAATTAGACATGAAGTAACTTTATTTGTTTACCACAAGAGAAATGAACACATTCTAATTGACATTCGTCTCAAGATATTCACGTGTACATTATTTAATGAGTGCGTGGTTTTGATAGTTAAGATGAATTTAAGCACAAATTGGTTTCGATTTTCCGTCCGACTGACAACATAAATTGTCTTATTGTCTGTGTAATGTGATCTCATCTTTACATAATAGTGCAGTATGTAAATATGAGTTTTATCATAAGTACGTCTTAGGTTCTAAATTAGCTAAATCAGAATTAAATTGGAATCCAACGAGCCTATCTAGTAATTTCTGTCCTAACATTTTAAAAATGAGATTGAAATTTAAATCCGAAAACAGTGCAACGTAAGCAAAAATATTTTGGAATAGAAAAGAAGAGGAAATGATTTATTTATGTGTCAGAAATCATAAATTAGACACACTAGGTACTACTATCAAAAATAAATAAGTAAATACCTAACATAAGTAATGAGCGAGTACATGAAAACAGTCAAATAACCATTCAATTCATTTCGGTACAATCGTATTAACAGTTTATTTACCTTTTCAGGCTGATGTCACTTCACTTATCATGTTTTTGAAGTTAAATTTACAGGTATACATGTTCCATCTTTCTGTCATTAGCAACCAGTTTGACTTCTCGACATATCCATTTTTGTGAGACAGTGAAAATCTTACTAAATTACTATAGACTCTGACTTTTGGACTTTGGACTCAAAAATCACTTGGGTGGTCACGACTTCGATTCCTACTGACATCACTTTTTTCACCACCTTTTTCTTGCATTAATTAATAGCACTAATTTATGTGAGCCAGGAAAACAGTAATGGATTATCTAAACATACAAATTAAAAATAATTTAAAGTTAATTTCAGAAATTCCCCGTTAAAATGTGACTCAGCGTGGTAAATCCATTCAATAAGCGCCCCCGATTTTAATTGCTTTCAGGGATAAAAAGTCAGAGTCTATACCCATACACCATGCATGAATTTAAAACCGTGGTTCGATTAAGAATGGGTTTCGGTATGTTGTACACTCTCACGCTTAGCAGTCTGAGATAAATGTTATTTTTGTCATCATCACCATTTAATTTTAGTTGAAATGAAATTCGCAACAAATACACACACACATCTAGAAGAATTACGGGACACATAATAATAATGTGATCAATGCGTTTTCCCAGTCTCCTTCTGCAACCTTGCTATCGAGATTATATTTAATTTATTTATAGTTCATGGACAATGCCAAGAAAATCGGAAGACCTGGACTCGTGGTCATTCCAGAGTGGGACGTATGGAAGTCCAACTACAACTACAGCGCAGCGAGGTCGTTCATTCCATGTCAGTGGATCAAATCATATGAGGTACACACAAAACTCACAGTCAATCTGTTAACCTAGCCTGAATTTTTTTACAAGATCGGATAATTCAAATCAAAAGTAGGAACATAATTCCTTTAGTTTAGATCAGAGACCATCCGTCCGCACACTTGGAAATTGACACGTGTTATGTTTAAGGATTTCTGTCGTCGTAAATAAAATATTCAGCTTATATTACATGAAATCTACAAGCCTGTGTGATTTCATGCATGCGTACACTGTCTCAAAATATTTCCTATTATCAATGTGGATTAAAGAGATCAGAAAATCGAAGGAATGTGTTCACACTGTACTATCATTTTAATGATAAGATGATGCATGTTACAGGCAGTGAAATTATTTTGACTCTTTTCAACTTTTTAAATATACTTACGCGTTATGTACGTAAATAAATAAACATTGTGGAATCTTATACCATTCATGAATTGGAGTTGCTCATGGAGTATTTAGTTTCATTTTATTTTACTTTATTCTATTTTTCTTTTATTCCACGCGTATGCCAGGGTCCTGACAACACTCCGAGAAGTGATAGAGATGATGGGACATTTTACAACTACATCACGACAGCCTGGTCTCTTCATGGACAATCGCACCACCTAACATTCACAAAGCACCGGTAAATATAATTTTTTTTTTCGTTTAAAATGGAAGTAGTTTAAGTGTGCATGGAAATATTAGGGCATTCCCTGTACTGTTACTGCTATGTACTTTGTTAGAACGACTAGATTGTGAGTTCGACTTTTAGAATATTTATGTTTTTTCCAGACATGATAACCGGACTAAATACCAGAGGATACGCCGTCATCTCACAACATCAGTCAACTATATTACAACCCGAGGAACAGAAGACATGGAGAAGTCACACATTACATTATTTTAGTTTTAGTTCTTAGAACGTAGGGATTTCTAGATTTAGAGCTAGAAAGTGAGTTGTAG
>JAQIXO010002392.1:0-10062 GCA_034700305.1 Protaphorura armata | reverse complement strand
AATGAACGCTGCAATGTTCCATACGTTCCCCAATGCCAAGTACGTATGAATCAATTTATGCTTCAACATGAATCCATTGGTTATGAAACCGTGCAAAGAATATATCCACAGTCCTACACATGTTATGGCTAGCGCCTGATTTATTCTGTACCAGAGTAGATGGGATTTTGCCTTTGCTTCCACGAGCAATTGATTTTCTTCGTCCCAATGATATGGTAATATTTTACAAAAGGACCCGAATCTCACCAGCTTTCTTGCGAGACTTGTCCATTCAGAATAAGGACTTTCCACGTCAGGGAAGAACTGAGAAAGAGCGTTTTTAATTTTGCCAACAAACATTTTGATTTAACCTTTCTGAGTTGAATTCATGGAAAGGACTGGAAGCAATATAAAAATCCAAGGTGACCGAATAGACAAATATGTCCAGAAAATTCCATGCAAAGCTAATGAAGTATTAATTCAGTAAATGTGTTATTTGAGGAATTGATTCAATAAAGTAAAGAGTGAACAGTCCCGGCCGCTGCCTTCGTTCCTTCCCATCCACTTAAGTCGACAATATTTATAACATGTTGACCACTTTTGCAAGAGAATCGTGAGTTTTTTATGAATTTTTCCACAAAAAATACGAATCCCTCCTTACTGTGTGTAGTTTTTGTAAACATTTTAAATAGGCTATTCGAGTACTCTTTATCCAAACAAACATTAATATTTATGTCATCTCGTCGTTCCTTAACTTTTTTTCTTTCTTTTTAACTTTCTTATCTTTGTATATTTGTAGGTGCTCATTGCAACGGCGACCCTAGCTTGGGGTTTCAATTTCCCAGCCCAGTCATCATTAAAGGAACATAATATTTTGATGGGAAACTAAACCGTTATATGTTATGTGGACATGCCGATCACAGACGTTCTTCAAATGATGGGAAGAGCAGGGCGTCCACAATTTAATACGTCTGGCACAGCCGTTGTTCTTGTTCATGATCAAGAAAATAATTTTTATAACAATTTCTTACATGAACCATTCCCAGTAGAAAATTCACTAGTAGATGTTTTACCTGATCATTTGAATGCAGAGATTGTGGCTAGAACGATTTCAAGTAATCAAGAAGCTCTGTGACGGTGGTTGCCTATCCGGATATTTGTACTCGTCCGTAGTGAAAATCGAAACCAAGAATGTCGAAAGTGTTAGATGCTGGGGGATCCTCAAACTCACCGTCACATTCACAATGTAATCCACAAATGGCAACACAGACTGCGAATCTCCTATTAACGCATTATTGACAAACAAATATAATAAAACTAATTCGTAATTTCCAAATTCATTTCATAAAAATCGCCAAACCAGGCTAAACAATTGTTAAAAATTAATTTACGGAGGAATAGCGCATTTTCCCTTCGACAGTTAGAACACGACTTTTTTTTCACTCACCCCAAAGGAAATCCGAAGTCCAACTCTTCTCTCTTCGCTCCTATACGTATTTTGCTCTATTACGCAGCAAACTAATTTTGTATGGTATGTATTTAAACCAGCGTCATAATGGATAGAAACCGCAGCTAAATAAATATTTCCCTCCGTAGTATAATTAGATCCCTCGGATGTAAACATACAGCGCGCATCTAAGAATTAGATACGCAGCTAAATGATTGAAAGAGCAGCTAAGTATTTATAGCAGCAGTTAACAAAATTTAAACTCAGCTGTATTTCCGTTTGCTCCGCAAAATAAATAGATCGCACTGACAAGAAAATATTTCTTCACTCCGAATATAGATATACACCGCTAAACGGAAATATATAGCATCTGGACGAATGAAATGAGCAGTTAAATATATAATTTTAAGACCGAATACTAATTTGCACAGTGTAAAATTAGAAATTATCTACAACAAAAATTAACATTTAACCTGACCTAACTTTTAGTAATGAATTTGTATTGGGGTGGGCGGGCCTTCGGCCCGTAGACACTTAAACCAAACCTAACTTTTAATAATGAATTCGTATTGGGGTGGGCACAAGCTGGAAAATTCCAGCTTGACATTGACCCCTTTTCTTGAATGGGACAACACATTTATTTAGCTGCGCAAACTATCCATTTAGCAGTGAGAAGATAATTAAATTAGCTGCTCTTTAAATTTATCTAGCAGTGGGGTTTCATTTTAATTAGCTGCGATTTCTATCTCATTTAGCTGCTGTATGTATTTAATAAGACGAGGGATTAAAATTAACCCATTTGGTATTATACACTAGAATAAAGAATAGAATAAAAATCGCAAAATTGTACGCTATGTGTCACATAAGGAAATATGTAACAAATTCGCAAATGTCAATAAAATGGATCAATATCGACATTTATAACTTTCTATCAGTTCTAGATCAGGTTGACACGTAATGACACTTCCATGTCAGTAAAAACTAGTTTAATATTAATATTTTTCATTCCAATATCTCTTCAGATTCACATTGGTTATCACGTATCCGACGAACATACCATCGTCAATATCCGAATATGGGCTCACTTATTCCACGTGTCAACCCTGCAGGCAGCAGAAATATTCGCCTATCCAAGTATGTAAGGTATTGCGACGTAAATAATTTACATTGAAGAGCAAATAAATTACTATGGGGCACGACATTCGGTTTTATCTGCTTTCCACTCGGCATTCGTCAAGCAGGATAGTCCAAAGATATATTATTAGAATGTCTCTTGTTATCCGAGACGTCCGAATAAAACACAGACAGAATGTAATAAAAACTCACGTATCCTCCAAATACTTAGCGTATTGGTTTATAAATAATTTAGGGAATCGTTGTAGTATATAAAAGTATACAGTACAATATACAGCAGTTGTCCTCAGTAGAGTGTGTTCTAGATGGTTCGACCAATAAATGCCTTTCCCTTAAGACCACATCATGGGTTATCGTTAACGTGTATACAATTTCTGCAAAGAAAATTTGATAATATTGTCTACAGTTTACTCTTCACATTTCGTTCTTTTTATTTTTGAAAAGTCGGTCAAATCCACCTTCACAAAAATAGAACACTGCCTCACCTAAAACCTTTAAAACTATGGCTGCTCTTAAGCTACTCTTATTATTGTTCGAAGTACTGACAACTACACAGACTTCGTATTTGAGAAACTCAATCCTTGACAAACCGTTCGACTTGAATGAATATTTGGGACACACTGAAAACTGTTCAACCCATGTAATTCTATACAAACCTACAGATTTGGTTCCAATTCGTCAACCAGTTGTTCTCATTACACCCCAATATAACTTCGATGAAAATTCATGTGTTATAGGGAATAGATATGGTCCCCGGTATTATAAAAGTATCTGCATTGAACATTGGGTGCAAAACCACATAAAACGTGAAATTTGTGTGTCAGTGACGTTGGTCTTCCCAAATTCACTCGAAAATCATAAAATGGCCAACGACTACATATCCAGATATTGGAGGCAGGATATCTACTTTGCCTTCGATTTCCATGATGTTATATTCTACACAAGGATTTACAAACAAGTCATTTACACCGGTGATGTTACCGAAACTGTCAAAAACATTCTTATGACTTCTCGGGTTAAAGAAAGAGGTGGTCCTGGAGAAGTGCATGGGATCGTCAACGATCTTATGTATCAACCAACACCACCCATATTTCTATATCTTCACGGCAACAGCAAAACCACTTCTATTTCTGTAGTATCGACATTTAAGTGTAGATTCATGTCTCAACCAATGAACTACAACATAAGTGTCTCAAGATTTATTTTAGACGACATCTATAATTCATTAGTCAAATCAGTGTGCTCAAATATCCTGTTTGTAACACTCGACTTTGAAAATTATGAGAGTTTGGGCGAAATACCATTCTCTGACTATGTCAGGTCATGCCGTCCACCAGAAAATCCATTTTCTGAGTTCAGTGCAAAAATTTTAAAGAACAACGTATCGCAATTCCTTGCAATGACTAGAACTTCATATATTGCGGAATTATTCCCTAATACGTCAATCTCTTTGCGGCAACATTCGTCTCATCTTATATTGCGCTCAGATAATAAATACATTGACGAGGACATCAGTTTCTCATATTATAATTACCCCATTGATGTTAGGGTCCAGCCACTGTACCTTGTCACAATATATTCCATGTTTCCTACGCACAGTATTGACTACAATTTCATAACCTGTGGAAATATTGAACGTAACTTATCTTTCCATAGCTATTTTGTGGCTTTCCAATTAAACCTTTGGATTGGACTCATCGTCACATGGTCCATATGTTGTGTAGTTTTACATTTTATATTTGTATTTAAACACAGCCGGGACAGTGTGTGTTTCATACTCCTCACATTCTTATTAGAACAAAGTCCGTCTATTGCTAAACACATTCAACATTTTCTGCTTTACTTCTTTGCATTCGGCCCTATTTACTTAATGTGTGTTGTGTTGACGAATGCGTACAAAGGAATTGCAATCACAGAACTCACCTCACCAACACCATATCGCGTTCTCAAAACATTTGAAGATGTTTATGATGCCAATTATTCAATATTTCCGGGCACATCTGTTTTGTATGAACGGGTGCGACATAGTATTTATTGCGAACCTGATTTGTATATCGGATATAATATCAATCATCTGTGGACACCATTCATGGCTGCGGCGAGAATGTATCATAGAACTTTGAAACAATTGAAAGGAAAGAAACCAAAATTAGATTTGTATGAATACATTTCTGAAAAGGGACAGCGTGTAGTCCCTTGTGGATCAACTATAGAAGACGAAATTCTAAAATGTGATAAATACGTTTATGCTGACTCAGGAGACAAATTGAACGAACTACACCAGCGCCTACTAAATAAAGGCGTCGATCTTTCCTACAAACATATATACAAAGGAGAAGAAAATATTCTGACTAGTTCACTTGGGCATGTATCCGCTTTCTGTTCTTGGGAACGTGAACTCGTTAACAGACGGACACGCATTTACTACGAGTCAGGAGTTCATACGTTCTGGAATGAACTAGCAGGGAACATACGGTTAAGAGAATTGGAACTTAAAAAATATATAGACTCCGTAAACAAGAAAGCTGAGAGGCAATTGAATTCAAACTTAATACTAGTATTTGCAGTTTATTTGATGTGCGTTGGTATTTGTGTGTTAAGTTTCATTGTTGAACATGGTCGTACCATTTTAAATAGAATTATTTATTATTGTCGTATTGTAAGTTTGCAGATATGCAGAGTATTTAAGCGATGTACTGTTTGGCTTACCCTGAAAATAGAATTATTTGTAAGAGTCCTCTCGAGGAAGATGGCTGAATAGGAGGAGTGTGTAACAATACATCATGCCTACATAATACATAATATGAATCTGTGTATCGGTTTTGTGTGCAAGATGTATATCGTATTAATAAATTATCTGTACGTGGAATATTATAAACTATTCAAAAATAATTCAAACATTGTATGCGTTGTATCTCATTTCTTCTGTTCATAGCCATTACAGATGTTCAGGATTCGACAAACTTATAATAACGCTTCGTTGTTGGAATTCTTGAGTTCTGTAATAATGTTTTTCACTCCGTTACGTTGAAAAGTCCTCCCTTGTGGTTCTTCTGCTTTGCCCACGGCGTCAAGTGTGATTAAGCCTTACGCCCTTAACGTAAGCTTCCGATTGGCTCTCATATATAAGACGTACTTTTATCGATATCCAAACCACATTGTGATAAAGATCGGAAAATATATTCTACGTGTCACCGCTGATGAGAGCTGAAAAGTTCACTGGTCCAAGCACTTAAAGAATTGGGATGTCAATAATTTAGTGGAAAGCAAACGAAAGACGAAAAATCTATAGCTCGTGTATCTTGACAAGGCCTACAAGTAAACCCATTTCGATGCGAAAAAGCAATCGACTCAACTTATGATCCGAGCTGTCAAACCAGATGTCCTGACCCCCAGAATGAACGATTTATGGGTAACAAAAATTTTGTTGAAAAGCTATTAATTTTTGAATTTTTTCGAATTTCCTCGAAATAAAAAATCTCAATTTTGGAATGGGTAATAACAAAAAGAAAAATACTCGACCCCAACTGCTAACAACGGATTTCGTTAAAATTTTTGTTGCCCATAAATTGTTCATTCTGATTAAGATCCCCTACGGAAATATTCATAAATGAAGATCTCCCGAAAGTACTCACAAGGGAACCACGCGAACTGTCTACGAGGACCTTATGGGAGGCGCATGCTCCTTCCCTGGTCCGTAAGGGTTATGTATATGGGGTAAAACTTCAAAAATTAGTGTAGGGAGGTGTTTTCACTTCAACACGAAAATGTTGTCCAAACCCCACTCAGGGCATGCCGGGGCACACAAAAAAAATATGGCGTGTCAAGGTCCTCGTAGACAGTTCGCGTGGTTCCCTTGTCAGAGTTAAACATGGAATACTGAAAAGAGTTGAAGTCTTCACATATCGGCTGAAAAACAATTCAAAATGACTCGGAAGTTGACCATAGACTCAGTTACCATACACACAGTATTGGATACAGTTTCATAACATGTGGAAATATTGAACGTCAATTATCTTTTCATAGCTATTTTGTGACTTTCCAATTGACCCTTTCGAGTGGTCTCATCCTCACATTGTCCATATGTTGTGTAGTCTTACACTTACACTTTGTATTTGTATTTAAAAATAGTTTGTGGTTCATACTCATTACATTTCTATTAGAACAAAGTCCATCTGTAGCTAAATGCATTCGTCATTTATTACTTTACTTCTTCTTAATGTGTGTTGTGTTGACGAATGCGTACAAAGGAATTGCAATCACAGAACTCACCTCACCAACACCACTTCACGTTCTCAAAACATTTCAAGATGTATATGACGCCAATTATTTAGTCTTACGAAATTATGCGCAGCGTTTACTGTTCTAAAAATGGATATCGGACAATATGGCACAATTATTGTCGCCAGGGTCAGAGTTCAGCTTCACTGCTAGAGCACATTTTGAGAACGTGCTTAAAATATTGCTTAGAAAGATTCTTGGGAACATTGCGTTAGTTAGAGCACGATCACTTTCTTACTAAGAAGCTGAATTCATGGGTTTTGGAATACAATAGTAAGAAATACACCTCTAACAAAATCAGAGCGTAAAAAATTCATAAATAATTCAAAGAATAAGAAAACTGACAATTGACAATTTCATTCAAATATAATCCTAGTATTTGCTGTTTATTTTGTGTCTCTTGGTATTTCTATATTAAGTTTGATTGTCGAATGTGGTCCTATTTTTTTAAGAAATGTAACCATTATTGTAGCATTGCGAGTACGAAGATACGTAGAGTTTTTAATCAGTGTAATGTTTGGCCTAAGCCGAAAATGTAATTATTATTTTTAAGAGTCATTTAGTCGTAGAAGTAAATTTTAACGATGATTAATTAGTAATGTAAATTATAAGACTCGCCAATACATTACAGGAATAATGATGGGTTATGTAAAAAATCATTCATCTCACCAGCACCGGCCGGCATAACCAGTTTAGCATGCACTAGTTTTGCACGTTATACAACCTTGTAAGTGTAAAATTTCAATTACATCCTTTTAACCTTCAACTGAACTTTAATTCAAACTTATTACGTATTCACAATTCTTTAAGTCAAGCCAAAAAAATACAGACTCTAATTCCAAGTATTATTATCTGGACAATAACTTTTTTATAGTACTCACAAACCGGTTGACTTTTTTTTAAGTCATCTCGACTTCTGAGAATTTATATTACAAGAACTCTTTGTCATATTTTTTACGAGATCAATTCTCTCCTATTTGAGTCAACTTGAGAGACTGCATTTGAGTTAGTCCTTAGTTGCTGCTCCAAACAAATCTGCCGTACTTAATCCGATACAAATTCAAAAATGTTAAGACTAGTTTTACTTTCATTTTCAGTTGTGCTCGTGGTTACACCTGGACTAATTAACGCAGACGTTGAGTGGTAAGTTAATTTTTAACACACGCAATGTAATGAAAAAAATATTTACATAATGTCATACGTAATTTTATAATTTCAGCAAGGGAGTAATCCAAGATGGAAAACTCAAGATAATTCAAAAGATTGAAGAAAGTACCGACTCAACACCAGCTCCAACTCTGTCCGAAATTCCAGAAGATTGTACAGACTTGGAGATTCGTGCCGGAAATGAGACGGAAATAAACTGGGACACCGTTGAAAAAATTCGTTTGCCAAAACTCAAAATTTTCAAACTCTATTTAACATTTGAAAATCCTGAGGCACGGAAGGACTTTGAATTTAAAACGAATTCACTCTTTGGAAATGAGCTAAAAGAAATCACACGACTCGGGACTGACTTTTACCTCTACATCAACGACAACTTAGCGTTTAATTATGACGCACCCTTGAAATACCTGTCCATATATTCAATTTACACTAATCCAATCCTGAAAGCATTCGAAGGTCAAGATATAAAATTGACTACTCTGATCCTTGAAGATCCCAAATTTGACGGGGTGGATTTGAACGGTCTGGACAGTGCGACTACGCTGACACTCAAAAATGTAGCGTCGTCCGAAAATATATCCGCGTTTATTCAAAAATTTAAATCCGTCGAAAATTTGAGTTTGTCTCAAATCAATGAAACCATTGATATTGGCCAAATCCTACACTCTAAAAAATTAAATAGTTTAGACATAACAAATGCGGCTTTAACATACACAGAGTCAAATTCTGTTCAAAGTGAGACTTTAAAAACGTTGACATTAACGGACTGTACTCTTGACGAATCCTTCAAAGAGAATGCGTGGAAAGTCATGCCAAATCTGACAACATTTCGATATTCATCTTCAGGAAAAATTGACATCAAAGATTTACTTGTTCATAAGCAACTGGCAGAGATTTCATTGACGAATGCAAATTTATCTTTTACAAAACCAACCGAACAGTATAAAACACTTAAGACATTAAAATTGGATTCTTGTGAATTTGACTTGACACATTTTGCGGAGTTTGCCTCAAGTACATTTCCGAATATGACTTATTTGAGCGTGGACGCGACATCTGGTGGGACAAAACCGACAAGCGAATTTTTGAATGACGTTCTTGATAAATTCCCTGAAATTCAACGTATTTCAATTGATCCTTTTGATTTCTCTCCAAGCAAGGGGAAGGGAACATTTGATATTATCTACACTGTAAATGTAAAAAGCATTTCTGGAACACTTCTCAGACTCAGGAATCCACCTTCCGCAGATTAAAATTTTACTATGAGAACTTCACTTTTAAAATACAATATTATGAGTCTCAATAAAATCAGGTGTCTTTTCATTACTATGTGAAATTTATTTCATAAATATGCATTAAGCATATAGGCATATTTCGAAATTGGACAAAAATTAGTACTGGGAAGAATTAACTCGTGGTTTTTTCATTCCATTTTGTTAGAGGCTCGCAGAACGGCTAATTTTATCGCTTACGTATACTTATATGCTGCAGGCTTAAAAACAAAACTAGCCCAACCCGGGCGCCCAGTGCCCATTTTGTTATTTCGCCCATTTCGATTCCACTCTTTAACCTTTAAATTGCGGATACAATTATTATGGTAACTTTACTTTGTGAAATCCAATGTTGAATCTTAATAAAACCAGATGTCTTTAATTATTATTGTATATAACAAAATTGACGATTCAAATTCAACATGCACAAAAACAATGAATATTTTTAATAGGTGTATCTATGTAATATTTTCCCTTTGTTATCTGTCTACCTACCCATTTATAGTACAATAGAGATGCCTGTTCATAATAATAGATTAAGATGTAATAGAATCGGCTGCCTGAATAAAAATTTCACCTGTTTTTAGGAGTACGTTGCCTTTTGTATGAAATAAGCCTACTATCATTATTACAAAAGAGAAAGTTAGTTTTAATTATATAACACAACTTTATGTGTCCGCCCAATTTATATACATGCGTGATGAGACTACTTCCGCTTCAATCCAACACTTAAAATTAAGTTAAAAGCTGGAGAGATTATTTTTGGAAAGTCAGACTTCAATT
>JAQIXO010002391.1:0-10065 GCA_034700305.1 Protaphorura armata | reverse complement strand
CGAAGCATGATCGAAAATTAATAAAAATGTATGAATCTCTATACCGCTCAACGGCAAAACTAAATACTATTTCCTGCTTCCTGCAGTCTTACAATTGTATTCTAAACATCCAAAACGTGCTGTGCGCTCTAACAACCGCAAATTACTGAATAGAACACGGAATTAAATATAACGCGGGTGTCAAAGTACATTTCTAATTATAACAAGGGTGTTCTATTACGTTAATTAGGGCTCATATTAAGGTTCGAATTTTTTTTGCCAAGTCGGGCTAATTGTCGCAGCCACACTACAATACGTAGGCCACAAAATCTGATTTTGCACCGGGGCGCAAAAGTGCTAGCTTCGTCTCTGCGTTGACCTGTTGTCTTCTGCGCACTCACTCGTTTAGTATTGTACTAGGAGACAAGTGAATATTCAGGTTTAGTGGCTCGACTTCTTTAGGACTTTGGATATATACAGGGTGGGCCGTAAGTATCTGCCACACTTTGATTGGATGCTGTGGGGCAACCGGATATCGGATTCACATGCGGTTTGGACCCCCTAAAATAAAAAAAAAATATATAAAATACCTGTTTATCGTCACCAAGCTTCAGCTTGAGGCAAGCCTCGTACACTGTTCTTCCAGCCAGGACGTCGTCCCTCCTTTTCCCAACAAGCAATCGGAACCGAAGTTCCTCAAGGAAACAACTAGGAGGAAGGCGGACTCATCTCAGTAGGGACTTCACCCTATAGAGGCCACTGCAGATTTGACGGATCATTTTTTTATTATTTTTTTCCTTCTGTCATCCGAACAAATCAGCAGTGGACGTAATCCCGTACTGCTAGAGAAGAGACCTCTAGACGCACCGAGCCGAACTACGATTCAGGCAAGCCGCACTCAGCGATAGCTAGATAGGTAACCCCTGATAGCCCCTGCGATTTAAAACATGATAGGTATCTCACCTTAACATGACATCTCACTAATTAATTACAATCGGATTAATTAACTTAAAAAATGGATTTTGCTGGGATGACATGGCCAAATCTCCATGTGTGTAATCGAGAACCCCGTCCGAAGCCCAGTCAAATTTTTTAACCCAAAATTTCGAAAAAAATTAACCCCCTATTTTTGGTTTATCAAAATTTCCAAAAAAAAATATTTTTTTTCAAAATTTTCAAAAAATATTTTTCAAAATTTTCAGATTTTTTTTTTCAAAATTTCAAAAAAAAAATTTTTTTCAACCAAAATTTGTTTTCTTCAAAATTTCCAAATTTTTTTGTCAAAATTAATTCGAAATTTTTAGTTAAAAATTAAGTCTGGGCTTTGGATGGGGTTCCCGATTACACACATGGAGATGGGGCCATGCTCCCTTACCTCTCGGACTCGTATAATTACAATAATTGCACATGTGGGCTTGGGACACTGTTTGAGACTTCTTTGGTGAGGTGGATTGTTTACGGGTTGGTTTAGCTGATGAGTCCTCTTCTTCTAGTTCGTCCAATTCTTCCTCCTATATTTATTTATTGGTTAAGAATTTCAGTTAATACAAAAGGTAAATCAAGGTAAATCTTACACACAGAAAAACCCTCAAAAAACCCTTCACCTCAACATTCCCCTCCTCAGCCTCATCGAAATCATCGAAATCCCAGCAAAATCCATTTTTTAGGTTAATTAATCCGATTGTAATTAATTAGGGAGAGGTGACATTAAGGTGAGATGCCTGTCATGTTTTAAATCGCAGGGGCTATCAGGGGGTCTGAACCGCATGTGAATCCGATATCCGGTTGCCCCACAGCATCCAATCAAAGTGTGGCAGATACTTACGGCCCACCCTGTATAGCTAGTAATCTCGTGGAGGTATACCTGGAAGGGCTAAGGTGTCCGGCAAATTTTTTTCAGAGACTTTGACTTTGAAAACCGGGTCGCACAATTGTGCGTCGTTCCAGAGTAAAATTGTATGATATTTTTCCTCTAAAATGAACAAATGCATTCAGAAATTGTATAAGGTACGTATTACGTATTAATTTATAATATATTTTTGTAGGTAGCTTAGAACGTATTGAGCCACCTTGACCTGCACACATTGCTAACATTGTGACTTGTGTCCAAATCGGTTAAAGACTGGGTGGACCGTCACGGTGGTGGAGTAAACTACATTCCTTCAAAAATTAAAAATCCACATTATATCTGATGAATTACAAGAACAATTATCAAAATTGGACGGAATTGCCTTGAATTAATTTTGCGATTATTCGAAAGACGGACGGACAATTCTATTATATAAATAAAGATGGAGAATTTGTCTAACTTATTGTAGGTGGAGCTTTCAAAAGTGTGTAGATAAACTGGGGCTAATCTTCGTAATGTCCGCAGCCAAGCATTTACATACCAAGTTAACAGGAATAACAATTTATTCAAAGAGGTAATATCCAGTGTCAAGATATTAAATAACCCATTCGGACTTGGTGGAATTTATTTGCCGCCCGGCCTAAGAGTTTATGTTGAGATGCATGTGCAGATATAAGGCGAGTTACAGTTCGTTTGAACTCCAAGAACCGATTCATTCAATTAACTTTTCTTCAGATTATTTTCCAATTCTAGAAAATCTTTACTCCAATTTGTTTCAAGTTGTCGGGCCATCAGTATCGCAAGGTCAGGGCTTTAGCGTCCTGGTCACTGAACTTCCTCTTTTGGAGCGTTTGTGCTTGAAGAATTACGAGGAAGGACTTTTGGGACCTGATCCAACCATTCCGCTCATACTCCAATTACAAAGTACGAAAATTTAACATTGACAAATTGACACTATCCAATCAATACGTGTTGATCCCTAAATTGAGTTTTTACCAATAGACCTTGTCCACGTGTAATTCATTGATACAAATATGACGGGTTTGCACTTGAGGAACGCCTTTCGTTTCATGAGACTCAAAACTTTCGTTTTGAAATGCCAAGAGCCACTGTCAGTATACCGCTGCTCCAAAGTAATGAAATATGAACGTTTTGGTACCAAAAAATTGATTTTTTTTCTCATTTTACGTGTTCACAGGTGACATTTGAAAATGGGATTTCAACTCACAAGGGATAGTCATAATATGAGATATGACCAAAAAAAATATGTCATATCTGGGTGATGGTATACATGTTATGAGAGTTATGACTATCCCTTGTCAGTGTTCAATTGACGGTGGGTTTGGAGATACGATTGAACATTTTGACATTTCTGTACCAAATGACTGTTGTACGAAAGATGTGTTGACGTCTATGTAAACCAATTCAAGAATCTGAGCACTAATAAAACGTGTGAGCATTGTCCACAACGCGAAATGTCAGAGGACTCAGACTCATTGCCTATTTCCTTATTGAAATTGCAAGAAACATCCGATACTGAAGACTAAACAATTAACGTTGCGGATTGCAGTCCGATGATGATTTCGTTAATTAATTGCTGAAGAAAACAGTTCTCCATGAATATATTGAAGAATGATCTTGTCTGCTGAAGTATTTGTATACTTCGTAATGATTTATAAATAAAATACAGTTTTCTCCATATTTTTAGTGACAAATTTTTGTATCATTTGATTCAGCATGTAAATTACGTAAAATGTCTTACAATATTCTAGCGAATAAATCACATAAATATGATAGTAGGAATCGCCGAATTTTTGAAACGAGACTTTTCACCGCGTAGTGTACGAAAATTATGGCCGTGCGTGTCTACAACGGCCCGAGGTCACCTAGTTAAGTAGTTAACTTCAGACCTGTTGTAACAAAGAGACGGCTTCCAAGCGCCCAAAGACTATTCCGGAGGGAAGAAAAGTTCTGCTATTGCTGTGGGAATAAAAGACTTTACTCTGTTGTCTCTTGCCTCAAATAAACTGCTTTACATTTACTCCTTTATATAAGAAAAGAAGAGAAAGAAGAAGACAGGAAAAGAGTTCTCCTAGTGTCTACTACTTAACTATCCGAGCTTTCCCAGCGGAAAGACTCAGAATCAAGAGTGCGAGTTAACCTAAGACGGGTTATTAAATAGGATTTTCACATGCTAATTTAGTCACAATCGTACCATACTAGGATACGTAATACTACCCCCTCTAACTAAGTGTGACCTTTAGGAAATTCTGATTGGATAGTGTTTGCACAATCCACACATTGATAAATACATCCTAAATGAGTCATACATAACCCATCGTAATACATTCTAGAATAAACCGGATGTTACCCGCCTGCTCTAACTGTTTCAGTTCTTATACAGTTCTATTTATATCCTACTCTACT
The DNA here is from genome assembly GCA_034700305.1 of Protaphorura armata. Taxonomy (NCBI): domain Eukaryota; kingdom Metazoa; phylum Arthropoda; class Collembola; order Poduromorpha; family Onychiuridae; genus Protaphorura; species Protaphorura armata. The sequence continues at coordinate 5,810 of JAQIXO010002391.1, read as the reverse complement.
CTTTGCAATTGCAATGCACATGCAGACTATTGCAGACTGCAAAATTTGCATGTGTGAGTGAATGTATGAAAAGCAACGTGCAAATCTTTTCCAAATCTACGTGGGTGTAGTTTAACTGATCTGTCAGCCTTCTTATTCCTTCTTATTCTACCCGGTTGCACAACATTGACTGCATTGCACGTCTCACATTCAAAATTCACTTTCCTCATCCCATCCGTCAAATTATTAAATCAAATTGGATGAAATTCAAAAGTAATCAGTGAATCATACGTGCGTGTACTTAAAATAAAATGACAAGTACAAATATTGAAAGTGTTGGCGACGGATTGAACTTGAACTGCTCAGCGGTGGTTGAAAATCAGCGCACGGAACTACTAGTCCTTCCAAACTTGGTAATGTAATAAATACGTACCTGCATTATTTTTATTAATGAATTTCTTCAAAACCTGTGCACGTTAGTGTTTTAATTATTCTTTTCCTTGCACATACAAATAGTCTCCAGAATAAGCGAATGGATTGATGAAGTATTGAATTATAATAATATTTATTTTTTCAGGTAATTAAGAACATTTTAAGAAACTGTGACCTTCACACATTGAAGAAACTACGACTTGTATCAAAATCGACCAAGGAATGGGTGGAGCAAACGGAATTCCTTCAAAAATTTAAAATCCACATTACCTCAGATAAAATATCAGATTCGACGGAAGTGCCATGGAATAATTTTGTGATGACTTGGGATACTTATGAATGGTGCAATCGATTAAAAGAAATAAATTCAAAATTTGCGGGAAAGTTTGGTCCATTTGTAAAACACTTGGTGATCAACAATGGAACTTGGATTGACCCATCCCACGACATTTTCTGTTCATTGATTGCAAACACGACTATAGAAACATTGTGTATTAAAGATCTTGGACTTGAAATGGATGGGATGTCCCAACGTGAAGCAATTTGGACGAGGAATTTAAGAAACTTGAAGAAATTGAAAATTGAAAAAAGTTCATTCAACCCATGTCGAAACGCTTCTGAACACAGGATAACCGAAGCGAAAATGCTGTTCGGTATGATTTTGCAGAGTTCACCCAACCTAACTCATCTGCACCTTCCCACGTAAGTCTCATATAATTTAAAAAATATCTAAAATATGTATCAGTCAGGTCTTGGTGGAATTGTGGTTACGGTACATTTTCTACCCCTGCCGTTTTGCTATCTGATTATTGTACATTTTTTGTTAGTTTCTTTATATATCCACCAGGCATAATGGTCAAAGGGGCAGACGCGCGTTATTGCTTTACCAAGCTTAACGGCTAATGTCAATTAGCTTGTAAATCTGTTAATTGTTTTTTTTCCTCTAACATTGCAGGTTAAGATTTTTCGACAAGAATGACTATGTAAAATCGATAGAGCTGCATTACCGAATAGTGTTGTTACCACTTCTAAATTACCTGAATCGATTTACCAATTCCGAGACACATCTGAATTTATCTATTGACCTCGACGGATTCAAAGAAGACCGGGACAGAAAAATATTTCCTATAAGTCCTGAAGGGTTACTTGAACTTTCAAAACTGTGTAAGAAAATAGGGGCTAAACTTCATAACGTTAGCAGCCAAGCATTTACAAACCGTACAAGCGTCAGCCAAGTTGATAACAATATATTCGAAGAGGTGATATCCAGCGTCAAAATATTGAATGACCCATCCGGACTTCATGGAATTTATTTGCCGCTCAGGCCAAAAGTTATTGTTGAGATTTGTGCAGATGCCAAAGCGAATTACAGCTTGTTCGAACTCCAAGAACCAATTCATTCTATTCATTTTTCTTCAAATTATTTTCCAATTCAAGAAAATCTTTACTCAAATTTATTTCAAGTTGTTCGACCATCAGTTCAAGAATTTAAATGTGATTGGAACATGGAATGGAAGTTTGGCCAAGGTGATTTACAAACTTTTTGGACAGGAGTTGACATTTCTACAAGTTTTCCGAACTTGAAAAGCCTTCATTTGGAGAAATGGTGGTACGGCCATGAGGGATCTGATTTCAATGTCCTATTCACTGGACTTCCACTTCTGGAGCGTTTGTGCTTGAAGAATTGTTTTCTGGACGAGGATGGTCTTTTGGATAATCCTTTCATAGTCGGATTACAAAGTAAGATAATTTAACATTGAAATTAATACCTTTATACCGTCATTATTCCTCGAGCCTTAAATTGAGTATTTTTCAACACTCAACAGACCTTGTCCACTTGGAATTCATTGACACACATATAACGGATTTGCATATAAGGGAGGCCTTCCGTCACATGAGACTCAAAACTTTCGTGATGAAGTGCGGTAGGACACGACATATAGAAGGAGACCACAGCTCCAAAGTAATTAAATATTTAGTTAGCCTTAAAGTACATAGTAATTGAATTACTCTATTTCTGGTCCATTTTATGTGTTTGTAGGTGACATTCAAAACTGGAATTTCAACTCTGTGTTCAATTGACGGTGGGTTTGGAGATACGATTGAACATTTTGACATTTATATACCAAATGACTGTACGAAAGAGGTGATTGACGTCTACGTAAATCAATTCAAGAATCTGAAGACCTATAAAACGTGTCGACCTTGTCGACGTGACAAATTACGGCGTTGTACATATCCTAAAGTGTAATGTATCATACGTCGCACACTTCAAACCTGTATTTTCGCAGCTGGTGCTGCTGATTCAATTTAATTCAATCTTCTGAATAAATTACCAGAACCTTTTCACCACAAATGTTATCACAATTATGTTTAAGAGCAGGTGCCTTGTTGTGTAATACTATTTAGCAACTATATTATTTCGTCATTTGCAAAAAAAAACGGTTTCCATGCTCGAAAATAATCTTGTGTGCTGAAATATTTATTACGTAATGATTTATAAATAAAACACGTCTTGTCATTATTTCTTTACCACAATTTTCTGAATTTCATTCATATATCATTATTTTCATTATCTGTAGACAATTAGAATGGGAACTAATTAAAATCTATTAGAACAACAATGGTGTTAACACACCCATGACATATTTACTTTTAAATTAACGCACACAAATAATATTCTGAGAAATCCGTTCTAACTTTTCAATACTATGTTTTGCGTTCTTTCTTGGAAAATAGTACAACTCAAAATACAAAAACAGGAAGCAAAATTACTTGGATAATGATATATGGACATTTCTAATGATGGGTCAGTATATTTTTGGCCTCCCTGTATTTAGTAGGATTTCTTTATTTTCGGGGTGTATGATCTATTGATCTATCGCGTTCAGCGCACTTGCTGTGTATTGTAGCAGGAGACAAGAGAATACTGAGAAGCCGGTCCGATCTTTAGAAACTAAATAAGTGAAGAATAACAACCAGCCGACATGACCATCTTGTCTCTTGCACTAGTAATTTTGTACAATATTATTTATATAATGACTATACTATAATTTTAAATTAATTAAAAATTTTAATTAATATTCATGTAAGGAGCGTTATTATCAGAAATCGTAAAATTCAAGGAGTATGGCGTTTTTTTTTGTAAATGATTGTAATTTCTCATGCAGAAAATAATAAAACTGTGATCTCCTTGTATATATTCGCAGATGGCGCTGGTGTTTGCTGCAATCACAATGCCAGGAGGAGTGGATGGAGGCTCAGCGCCCAAGCCTGATCGTTCAGATGAAGCTAAAGCACCATCTTCAGATGAATCCACAGGTCCACCGGCCAAGAAGGGAGGTAAAGGAAAGCCACCACCTCCTCCTAAGGAGTTAACAGCGACACCTAGTCCACCAAAACCCAGCGGTGGTCTTCTCGGTGCCCTCGGTTAAGAGGTCGTCCATTGATGAGTGAAGGGAAGCCATACTTCGTATAAAATTATTTTGTTTGCAAAAGCAGTAGGATTTTTGCAAATTTTTGGAAATTATTTGGAAATAAATAAATAGATTGATCGGGATTGACACTAAATCATAAACCTGATGTTATGTACTTTTTGAAAACATTGTTCCGGTTTTTTTTTACTTTATGCGTTTTACCATTATTGGATTGTCAATTCGCATTAGTACTAAATATTTCTCTAAGCGCATGGAAGTATGAGATTATTTAAGTGGGGGATGTTTTGTCTCCAATTGAGTTAATATTTTAAGAGGCGAGGCAACATCTGCATCCGTAGGCCTAGACCAAAGAAATGTCTACTGGATCATAACAATTAAAAAAAAAATCATTCGCAACTTTGAATTCTTTATGCATTATAATATTTAGTTACTTTCTTCGTCAATACTCATGCTGATATAATGCAATCGTATGAGATATCTCGTCATTAATACAGGGTGTTTCAAAACCAACCTACTATTCGTTCTCATTTCCGTAATTTTAACTTCATCTCAAAAGTGAGACAGCTATATTATTCAAAATTTAACTGTTCAACTTATGGACAATGTTAGACTGCGCTGCGATCTTGACAGCGCGAGCTGTCCATCAATAGGAGATCACACTGGAGAAGTATCAAAAACCAAATTTGTGTTCAAGTCAAACGAAAATTGGCACGTGGCGCGGTGGTAGACCTTATTTCCCTGAAGAATGTTTGAATGGACCAGCAAGCTCTAATGCGCAAGCGCGACGAGTTACAGCGCGCGCGAGGCCTGTGGAAATTGCACAACTTCTGTTCGAATCCGCTAAAAATTGGCATGTTTTGTTAGATCTAGAAATTCTGAATAATGTTTAAATTGACCACTAAGTTCTAGCACTAAAGTGCGCCGAGTTGCAGCGCGCTAGAACCACAATGGTTGAAACCAAGAAGGCGTTGTAACTCAGCGCGGTTGGGCGCTAGATGGTCGTGGTTTATTGAAACATTGTTCATAATCACTTCTGTTTTCACAGTTTTTGATACTTCCAGTGTGATCTCCAATGGAGATCGCGCGGCGCGCGCTATGAAGTGCGGAGCGCATTTAAACATGGTTCATAAGATACACAGTCAAATTTCGCATAAAATAGTTATCTCACTATTGAGATGAAGTTAAAATTAAGGATGTGAGGACAAATAGTATATTTGTTTTGAAACACCCTGTATTCTGTACAAAATGATAGATCATCCCAGGTTAGGGGTAAAAGTAATCGTTTCTTTTTCATGCAAGAAAAACAGTTACTTTTGGCCCAAACTGTATATGTTCGAGCTCGAATTTTGTTTTATTAGGTTAAGACGTTCACGCAATACAATATTCTGTGAAATCCATTCCAAACAACAAAAATATGTTTATTTTTTTAAAGGGTCGATGTCATTAATTGGAATTAATGTAATTCCCCGAACTAAAATATGCATGTACATTACAACAACATTTCTAATGGCGTGACCTGTCATCATAGTCGTCAACATGTTGTGTTTACTACGAAATATTTGTTTCCGGGTTCAATGTACTTCAGAACAACGTAATAGAGTTGGAGTAGTAAGAAAATTCATCACCAGTACACTGAAGAAGACACAGTTGAGTAGTAGCTAAATCTTTACTAAAGAAAACTGAAAGAAATAATCTACAAATTCAACATGAGAGGATTAACTATTGCAATGGTAATTCGACAACTCACAAAATTGACCAAATCGTGTCAATATTGTAGTGCAAGTTTTAAAAAAGATAAATTTATATCTTTGAAGTTATCCTTGAAAATTTTAAACGTTATGTGTCATCGTGGTTTTACTTACATATAAATTAAGAAAATACCTTGTGTAATATAATAAAACTGATTTCTCATTTGTATTTACAGGTTCTGGTGGTATTAGCAATATACGCGATGACAGGTGT
>JAQIXO010002390.1:0-10066 GCA_034700305.1 Protaphorura armata | reverse complement strand
CCTCGTGAGGGTTGGAATTTCACTTTGACAAAAAAATGTTTTCGGATTCATCATTTGGGTGACCAAAGCTACCCAGAGAGTATGGTCGGGTTACTGGGCGCTCTAGACAGCAGAATAGTTTACCTTGTTAGTTTAATTTTCTGACACATTCATGAGTTTTATTCAGAGAGTAGGCCGAACGACATACACATTTATATTAATATTAAGTTCACATTGTAGTAGTGCACTGATCGTGAGTCGTAAAATTCTGTTCCTAAATTTTTAATTGAACAAAATTACTAATCTAAACTTTTCATCGAGTTTTGAAAGTAAGGAGGCATTGTTATTTAATTAATTTTTGTTTCTAATATTTAATGGATAAAATGAAGTGAAACCTCATTGAAAGGCGGAAGTTGACATGAAGTCAAACAATTCAACATTCACTAATATTTTATTCTGAGGCACGCTATGATAATAAGTCGTGTACAATAACTCGTGGAAATTCGCACAACCCACATTTCCCTGAAAATCCCACATTTGGGCTACGGAGTTCAAGAGTTTAAAAATGACGATGTTTAGGTTTATTTGTCTAACAACACTCAAAGGGTAATAGCCATTACATGTGCCCCAATCACCCATATACAACATATTTTTTTCTAGTCCCGGGACATCCCCAACCATGAATCAGTCGAATTTGGTTTCTCCCATGTCATTTTAATGTAATACAATGCGCTGCGCAGTAATGTCTACTCACAATATATTGTCATCCATCTAAATACGCCGTTAACGAAACAAAAAAACCTTAACAGAATGCCCAAAGGTTGAAAGTGATCTCACTGAATAAAATAACTTCACCATGTGAACTATTGAAGTTTCTCATGTTGGAGAAAAATTATATACTCTGATTTCCAATTTCCATGTTCATCCAAATGTAATTTTTTCTATTGTTAACTGTAAGAAAGTAGAGGAAAGAAGTCGTGTGTAGGGGGAAGAAATTCAGTACAGTACATCTGGATTGTGGACATGTGTGTAGCAGTGAGTGGGAAATTCAAATATTACATTATGTAGAAATTCATAGATTCAAGTTATTCATTCATTTCTTAATTGACATCTCCGAAATTTTGAACAATCATGAAAGTTAACAAACCAAAGGTATTAAATATCATTATGGTTAAGGAAATGAGTTTTTGTTCTAATTATTGGTAATATTTGCATTACTCATTGGCGTACCGGAGAATCAGAAGTAATTTAAAACGTTAAATATTTAAATCAACTACTGATAGAAACACATGCGATAGACGATTTCACATTTGTCTGAAAATCCCACTATCGTGCTGCGGTGTTCAGTTCAGAAATGATGACGCATAGCCATGCGTGGTGTCCCTCTTTCGACTATTACCTTATCTTGTCATATATACAAATGTAACGTATTTGTTTGAAATTAGTTTTACATTTCTCTGTTATTTTCAGAGTTTTGGAAAAATGAAGCCGAAATCATTTGGAGGATCGGAAGATTGGAAACACGGTCCTTCTGTTGAGGTGAAGGTAGTTCTTGTGAAGCTGGACGCAAGGAATTTGCTAATGGGTCCAAGTGAAAAATTGTTGAAGGATTTTGAACAGAACAAGAAATTTTCTGTAAGATCTGACGAGCTCGTGAAGGGAACATTGGAAAATAGGTATGAATGTCAAATATATGTTCCAAAGTAATTTCGAACGTATAATAATTGGAATTGTCATACACAGCTCTGTACAAGAGAGAATGTATAAGGGAATGAAACTGTACAATTGCTAGGGTCGCTCAAAGTCATTCTCTAGCTCATTCCGAGCACACAGGTAGAAATAGAGAGCTAGTATGAGAGTATGACCCAAGGGAAAATTATATGTATTTTTATTTTTCCTCATCCTCCTCGACGACTGGAAACTTGGTCCAAATATAGAACTGCGTGTGGTTCTGGAGAGAATTTGTCAAACGAATTTGCCTGTGCAGACGGAGAATTGCAAAATTTCACAGCGTTTGGAGCAGGAAAATGGGTCACGTATTATGCGTCATATTGGAGATCAACCCTACAAATGCTCGCATTGTTCTAAATTGTTTCTTAGTTATCATAGTCTAGAGTCCCACTTGCGAGTTCACACAGGAGAAAAGCCATATCATTGCCCAGTGTGTTCTAAATCATTTTCACAACCGGGTCAGTTGAAGTGTCATGCCAGAGTCCATACCGGAGAGAAACCATATCACTGCCAATTTTGTCCAAAGACTTTTAAACAATCAGGAACTTTAAAAAGACACACAAGAGTTCATACGAGAGAAAAGCCGTTCCATTGCCAAATCTGTTCAAAACAATTTGCCCGTAAGGAAGCATTGACTTTACACATGAGGCTTCATACTGGTGAGAAGCCATACCAATGCAAAGTATGTGCAATATCGTTTACAAACTATCCTGCTCTGAGAACACACACAAGAATTCATACAGGTGAGAAAAAACACCCCTGTAACACTTGTACAAAATTATTTTCCGAGGCAGAACATCGAAGGGTCCACATGCGCACACACACAGGAGAAAAACCTTACCAATGTAAAGTCTGTTCAAAGTCATTTTCACAGACAAGCAACTTGAACATGCACATGAGAGTTCATACTAGGGAGAAACCGTACAACTGTGGAATATGTTCAAAATCATTTACAAGCTCAGGAAGCTTAACAGAACATATGAGGCGTCACAATGGGGAGAAGCCATACAACTGCACATTTTGTGATAAGGCATTTACCAATTCAGGAACCTTAAGGCAGCATACTATTCGCATTCATACTAGAGAGAAATCACATCAATGTAAAATGTGTACAAAAACATTTTCACTATCCGGAGATTTGACGAAACATATACGAATGCATACAGGAGAAAAACCATACAATTGCAAAGTCTGCTCGAAAGCATTTTCAAAGTCAGAGCATTTAAAAGTACACATGAGAGTTCATACTGGGGAGAAACCTTATCGGTGCGAAATCTGTTCAAAAACATTTGCAAGGTTATCTGATCGAAACTGTCATACGCGAATTCATACCGGGGAGAAACCTTACAGTTGTAAAATTTGTTCGAAAGCATTCTCTCAATCAAAGTCGTGGAATTATCACATGCGAGCCATACATAGTATTGGAAAGTGATTGACTAGTTCGTTGTTAAACACATGAAAGATTTTCTGTTATATGGTATTATCGTTGATGAGTCCATAAATGTTAGTCTTACCTGTTATTGAACTGATTGATAAGTTCCAACTGTTCCCTTGTTATACTGTAAATATTAGTGTATTTAGGTTTGAATCTAAAAATTCTTTTGAAAGTTATTGAATTCTATATAATGGAGGAAGAGTGTAAGTTGTTATTCGCTACCTTGTAAAATATAATTTCACCCACAGTCTCTTCATTCATCATCGTAATAAAATGCAATTTGTCATCAATAAATAAATATTGTTTTTTTTATTTTTGGCATATATTTTACAGTTTATTTGCCAGAACTATTTCTCATTTCTGATTCATAATATTGTCAATAATGTATTTGAATTACTTATCTTAAATAGATAGCGATAAAGGGAGAGCGATCAACCATTCCATAGCCAGAACATTTCTCGCCAGAATGGCACCAGGATTATTGTCCCTATTAACGTAATGATAATTAAATCCCAGAGATGCAAGAATTTGCGTAGTCTGCATAAGCTTGTCCGTGCGTTATTTCCCTTATGCTGATTTTGGGTTGTTTGACCTCGTAATTGTAAATTATCTTTCCTATTTTTCTTCCCGTGCTGGACTAATAAGACAATCGATAAGCTTTCTTGAAAGTACGAATGCAGGTCCTAAGCACACAAATAATCAACAAACAAATAAAACAAACAAGGTGGATCACACTCAACAGCACTTATTGATTACTCATTGCTGACGTGGATTAAGAAGACAATAGTGGTACATGTAACAGTTTATACTCGTACCAATTGAGTTCAAAGATTATTGTACTGTGAACACGAGAATCAATTTGGTCCATTCACAAATGCGTTGTGCGTGTTCATTTAAGTTCAGTAAAAATTCCTATTGATATACTATATTTGTGTCTCATTACCTACAAGAATTTTTGAAACCAATGGACGTTTACTCATGAATCTTAATGTTGGTTAGTTTTACATGTGCAAGTTTTATTCTAGTTGGGAAAATGAAGGATAAATTATTTGACATGATTAGTAATGTGTTCCCACAGCATATAGTAAATCGGAAGAGCAAAATACTCCTCCTAATATCTCTGTTAAGTATTGTGTTGATGGGTGGGTGGGTATGAAAGTTTTGTGACAAGTTATGCAATCATCAATCCACAAATCGAAATTTTTTCAAACTTAAAACAATTACTTGAGAGGAATTATACGATTCATTGGGCACTCTAAAATTTACGCCCCCTAGATTTTGCGCCCCAGTCAGTTGCCAGCTTTCTTCTCCACCACATGCCACTATGGGCGGGTTTCAAAAATTTTGTGCGGCCTTATGTTTTTCGCTGATTCCTACTAATTCGGACCTGGGGAGTCAGAATATATTGTTCGAAATGACTCCCGGGTAACATTTGAACCGAAAAACCGAATTCGGTTTTTGACCTTCGACCCTCAATTGTGACCGCTAGGGTCAACGCACAGACCTGGGACTTGTACCGCTGGAAAGCCCATGACCGTGGCTTTCCATGGATGTGCGGTTTGTAGGGGGTCATCAGGAAACGGGAGTTCTCGAATTGCCTCAGGCGTCAACTTTAACCCAAAATAGCAAGGAAGGAACGAAAAAGTAGCACCTATTTTTTTTGGCATGTTAAAGGTAACTTACAGGTCAGTATGGTGGTACAGGTCCGAAAGTGCAATCTGTCGCACTTTCCGAGATATTCAGGTTCCAACTTCAAAATAAAACCCCTGCTGAATGAAAATTTTTCCAAGTCAACATGAGGGGGGATCAAGGGCAAAATTCATATTTCTACAGTGGTAGCTAATAGACAAGGTGACAGTGTAAACGTACTCTATTCAGCTTAAATCTCAAAATATTACTAGAAAATTAGTCAAAAATTCCGGCGCTACAATAAAGTCATCACATTTCAATGCAATTATTTAAGCCCTCGATCCCCCCTCATGTTGACTTGGAAAAATTTTCATTCAGCAGGGGTTTTATTTTGAAGTTGGAACCTGAATATCTCGGAAAGTGCGACAGATTGCACTTTCGGACCTGTACCACCATACTGACCTGTAAGTTACCTTTAACATGCCAAAAAAAATAGGTGCTACTTTTTCGTTCCTTCCTTGCTATTTTGGGTTAAAGTTGACGCCTGAGGCAATTCGAGAACTCCCGTTTCCTGATGACCCCCTACAAACCGCACATCCATGGAAAGCCACGGTCATGGGCTTTCCAGCGGTACAAGTCCCAGGTCTGTGCGTTGACCCTAGCGGTCACAATTGAGGGTCGAAGGTCAAAAACCGAATTCGGTTTTTCGGTTCAAATGTTACCCGGGAGTCATTTCGAACAATATATTCTGACTCCCCAGGTCCGAATTAGTAGGAATCAGCGAAAAACATAAGGCCGCACAAAATTTTTGAAACCCGCCCATAGTGGCATGTGGTGGAGAAGAAAGCTGGCAACTGACTGGGGCGCAAAATCTAGGGGGCGTAAATTTTAGAGTGCCCAATGAATCGTATAATTCCTCTCAAGTAATTGTTTTAAGTTTGAAAAAATTTCGATTTGTGGATTGATGATTGCATAACTTGTCACAAAACTTTCATACCCACCCACCCATCAACACAATACTTAACAGAGATATTAGGAGGAGTATTTTGCTCTTCCGATTTACTATATGCTGTGGGAACACATTACTAATCATGTCAAATAATTTATCCTTCATTTTCCCAACTAGAATAAAACTTGCACATGTAAAACTAACCAACATTAAGATTCATGAGTAAACGTCCATTGGTTTCAAAAATTCTTGTAGGTAATGAGACACAAATATAGTATATCAATAGGAATTTTTACTGAACTTAAATGAACACGCACAACGCATTTGTGAATGGACCAAATTGATTCTCGTGTTCACAGTACAATAATCTTTGAACTCAATTGGTACGAGTATAAACTGTTACATGTACCACTATTGTCTTCTTAATCCACGTCAGCAATGAGTAATCAATAAGTGCTGTTGAGTGTGATCCACCTTGTTTGTTTTATTTGTTTGTTGATTATTTGTGTGCTTAGGACCTGCATTCGTACTTTCAAGAAAGCTTATCGATTGTCTTATTAGTCCAGCACGGGAAGAAAAATAGGAAAGATAATTTACAATTACGAGGTCAAACAACCCAAAATCAGCATAAGGGAAATAACGCACGGACAAGCTTATGCAGACTACGCAAATTCTTGCATCTCTGGGATTTAATTATCATTACGTTAATAGGGACAATAATCCTGGTGCCATTCTGGCGAGAAATGTTCTGGCTATGGAATGGTTGATCGCTCTCCCTTTATCGCTATCTATTTAAGATAAGTAATTCAAATACATTATTGACAATATTATGAATCAGAAATGAGAAATAGTTCTGGCAAATAAACTGTAAAATATATGCCAAAAATAAAAAAAACAATATTTATTTATTGATGACAAATTGCATTTTATTACGATGATGAATGAAGAGACTGTGGGTGAAATTATATTTTACAAGGTAGCGAATAACAACTTACACTCTTCCTCCATTATATAGAATTCAATAACTTTCAAAAGAATTTTTAGATTCAAACCTAAATACACTAATATTTACAGTATAACAAGGGAACAGTTGGAACTTATCAATCAGTTCAATAACAGGTAAGACTAACATTTATGGACTCATCAACGATAATACCATATAACAGAAAATCTTTCATGTGTTTAACAACGAACTAGTCAATCACTTTCCAATACTATGTATGGCTCGCATGTGATAATTCCACGACTTTGATTGAGAGAATGCTTTCGAACAAATTTTACAACTGTAAGGTTTCTCCCCGGTATGAATTCGCGTATGACAGTTTCGATCAGATAACCTTGCAAATGTTTTTGAACAGATTTCGCACCGATAAGGTTTCTCCCCAGTATGAACTCTCATGTGTACTTTTAAATGCTCTGACTTTGAAAATGCTTTCGAGCAGACTTTGCAATTGTATGGTTTTTCTCCTGTATGCATTCGTATATGTTTCGTCAAATCTCCGGATAGTGAAAATGTTTTTGTACACATTTTACATTGATGTGATTTCTCTCTAGTATGAATGCGAATAGTATGCTGCCTTAAGGTTCCTGAATTGGTAAATGCCTTATCACAAAATGTGCAGTTGTATGGCTTCTCCCCATTGTGACGCCTCATATGTTCTGTTAAGCTTCCTGAGCTTGTAAATGATTTTGAACATATTCCACAGTTGTACGGTTTCTCCCTAGTATGAACTCTCATGTGCATGTTCAAGTTGCTTGTCTGTGAAAATGACTTTGAACAGACTTTACATTGGTAAGGTTTTTCTCCTGTGTGTGTGCGCATGTGGACCCTTCGATGTTCTGCCTCGGAAAATAATTTTGTACAAGTGTTACAGGGGTGTTTTTTCTCACCTGTATGAATTCTTGTGTGTGTTCTCAGAGCAGGATAGTTTGTAAACGATATTGCACATACTTTGCATTGGTATGGCTTCTCACCAGTATGAAGCCTCATGTGTAAAGTCAATGCTTCCTTACGGGCAAATTGTTTTGAACAGATTTGGCAATGGAACGGCTTTTCTCTCGTATGAACTCTTGTGTGTCTTTTTAAAGTTCCTGATTGTTTAAAAGTCTTTGGACAAAATTGGCAGTGATATGGTTTCTCTCCGGTATGGACTCTGGCATGACACTTCAACTGACCCGGTTGTGAAAATGATTTAGAACACACTGGGCAATGATATGGCTTTTCTCCTGTGTGAACTCGCAAGTGGGACTCTAGACTATGATAACTAAGAAACAATTTAGAACAATGCGAGCATTTGTAGGGTTGATCTCCAATATGACGCATAATACGTGACCCATTTTCCTGCTCCAAACGCTGTGAAATTTTGCAATTCTCCGTCTGCACAGGCAAATTCGTTTGACAAATTCTCTCCAGAACCACACGCAGTTCTATATTTGGACCAAGTTTCCAGTCGTCGAGGAGGATGAGGAAAAATAAAAATACATATAATTTTCCCTTGGGTCATACTCTCATACTAGCTCTCTATTTCTACCTGTGTGCTCGGAATGAGCTAGAGAATGACTTTGAGCGACCCTAGCAATTGTACAGTTTCATTCCCTTATACATTCTCTCTTGTACAGAGCTGTGTATGACAATTCCAATTATTATACGTTCGAAATTACTTTGGAACATATATTTGACATTCATACCTATTTTCCAATGTTCCCTTCACGAGCTCGTCAGATCTTACAGAAAATTTCTTGTTCTGTTCAAAATCCTTCAACAATTTTTCACTTGGACCCATTAGCAAATTCCTTGCGTCCAGCTTCACAAGAACTACCTTCACCTCAACAGAAGGACCGTGTTTCCAATCTTCCGATCCTCCAAATGATTTCGGCTTCATTTTTCCAAAACTCTGAAAATAACAGAGAAATGTAAAACTAATTTCAAACAAATACGTTACATTTGTATATATGACAAGATAAGGTAATAGTCGAAAGAGGGACACCACGCATGGCTATGCGTCATCATTTCTGAACTGAACACCGCAGCACGATAGTGGGATTTTCAGACAAATGTGAAATCGTCTATCGCATGTGTTTCTATCAGTAGTTGATTTAAATATTTAACGTTTTAAATTACTTCTGATTCTCCGGTACGCCAATGAGTAATGCAAATATTACCAATAATTAGAACAAAAACTCATTTCCTTAACCATAATGATATTTAATACCTTTGGTTTGTTAACTTTCATGATTGTTCAAAATTTCGGAGATGTCAATTAAGAAATGAATGAATAACTTGAATCTATGAATTTCTACATAATGTAATATTTGAATTTCCCACTCACTGCTACACACATGTCCACAATCCAGATGTACTGTACTGAATTTCTTCCCCCTACACACGACTTCTTTCCTCTACTTTCTTACAGTTAACAATAGAAAAAATTACATTTGGATGAACATGGAAATTGGAAATCAGAGTATATAATTTTTCTCCAACATGAGAAACTTCAATAGTTCACATGGTGAAGTTATTTTATTCAGTGAGATCACTTTCAACCTTTGGGCATTCTGTTAAGGTTTTTTTGTTTCGTTAACGGCGTATTTAGATGGATGACAATATATTGTGAGTAGACATTACTGCGCAGCGCATTGTATTACATTAAAATGACATGGGAGAAACCAAATTCGACTGATTCATGGTTGGGGATGTCCCGGGACTAGAAAAAAATATGTTGTATATGGGTGATTGGGGCACATGTAATGGCTATTACCCTTTGAGTGTTGTTAGACAAATAAACCTAAACATCGTCATTTTTAAACTCTTGAACTCCGTAGCCCAAATGTGGGATTTTCAGGGAAATGTGGGTTGTGCGAATTTCCACGAGTTATTGTACACGACTTATTATCATAGCGTGCCTCAGAATAAAATATTAGTGAATGTTGAATTGTTTGACTTCATGTCAACTTCCGCCTTTCAATGAGGTTTCACTTCATTTTATCCATTAAATATTAGAAACAAAAATTAATTAAATAACAATGCCTCCTTACTTTCAAAACTCGATGAAAAGTTTAGATTAGTAATTTTGTTCAATTAAAAATTTAGGAACAGAATTTTACGACTCACGATCAGTGCACTACTACAATGTGAACTTAATATTAATATAAATGTGTATGTCGTTCGGCCTACTCTCTGAATAAAACTCATGAATGTGTCAGAAAATTAAACTAACAAGGTAAACTATTCTGCTGTCTAGAGCGCCCAGTAACCCGACCATACTCTCTGGGTAGCTTTGGTCACCCAAATGATGAATCCGAAAACATTTTTTTGTCAAAGTGAAATTCCAACCCTCACGAGG
>JAQIXO010002389.1:0-10067 GCA_034700305.1 Protaphorura armata | reverse complement strand
CAAGTAGGCCAAGGATGGATAATGGAAGGCCTGTTTATCCAAATGCTAGATCTAAGATAACGAAGGTTAAAATTTGGATATAAAAACTCGGGTCAGACCTTAGATGTTCAACAAAATCCCAAGCTCACAAATAGCAATCGAATCCCGTTAAGGCACAATAATCATTTTGATATATACTCTACACTTTTAATCAAATTACAATATCACGCCGGTCAATCAAAGTCACTCTACCACTCAAAATGAATAAATATTCCATTTGCATGCTCTTCCTCGCACTGGTTTGTCTCATCCGTGGCAGAGAAGTTAGTCAAACCTTACTAAAATTTTAAAAACAGTTCAGTCGACAGTAATTTCTAAAAATATTTAGATTGATTTGGCCGACCGAGTCGAAGATACGGATGTCCCTCAAAACAAACTTTTTTGGGGTTTGTTCATTTTTAATTATTCATGGCAATATTCTTAAATTAATGAATGCTTATAATATCTAAGGTAACTTCTGGATCCCACTGCCGGGAATAGTACGACCAACAGCGGCATCAACAACAACAGGAACACCCTGTGTGGCGGGTGCAGCTACGGCGGCTTGTACATGTGGCACACTTAACACCATGTGCACGATTGGTCAATTTTGCAATACTGCTACTAGCGCTTGTGGTGTGGCATGTACGAACACAGCGGGTGCAGCGGTCACAGCCGCTGTTTGTGCTTGTCCTACTGAAACTACATTTTGTACAGTTGGTCAAGTTTGCACCGTGACAGGAACGACTGGTGCTTGTGTAACTCCAGCGGCGTGTTCCACAACTGCGGCCACTCCACCACCTTGTCTCTGCGGTACCACTATGACTTTGTGTCATGCCACAAATGCCCCACTAATGATGTGCACCGCTGCCGGCGCTTGCTCATAAATGTTGAAGATTTATTCGACACACACTGTTCATCAGTCATTTTAGTATGTGTATACCCAGATGAAAATATGGGAACAATAAAGCAAGAAAATTAACAAGTTGTCCAGGTGTTTTCAGTTCTAGGCGCTATTTATAGGCTTTATAAAATGAATCACGATTCCATTTCCGGCATTTTGATTTTTATGGTACTCGTTTGGACAGATTCCTAACTACGTCGGGACCGGCGTGTCGCACTCACGACTTTATAAGAGGTGGATAAAAATAATTCAGTTTTTCAGCAACACTTTATATTAATTACAGTTTGCATGTGAAAGTTAACATATAGTAAACCAGAATCAGGAGTGTTGGAAGAATTGACTTAGAAAATGATGCTTCACATGTTATACAGGTGACCTCAGTGACGTGAACATTATCGATTTCATTTCGATTGAACAATTTGGATTTAAAGCGTAAAAGTTTCAACAAGAAAGAGTTGAGTATTAGCCATTCAAGATTAAGATAGTTTATTAACATTTAAGTGAAACATTCCTAAAACAATAAGAACAAGTCTCAATTGATTCATCGGGACTTTCAGGACAAATCGGGGCGAACACAGAAGACACAAAGATAATGTTACACTTCCCCACTTTATAGCATGTAGAGTGAAGTGGCCCGGGTGCGGAGTTCTCCCGGCGTGGTCGTAGTTTTATTGGCCAGATCTTTGGCGTAAAACTGCTCTTGCTGGCTGTCACAACACGACGCCCTTTGTAGTCTCATGTAACAAAATCTCAAAATTTGTCTTCTCTATGCGTTATTATGTCGTGCGTGTAGTAACACATATTTTTTCCTGGTACAGATCACAATTCAAACGAATTTAGGCTGTCAAAACCATCCACCTATCGCTTATGCCATATAATATAATATGACACTCGGGAAAGAATAACTTGCAACGTTGCCCTGTCCCCCATGGATCAAACGCTTCCTAAATTATACGACATATACCCGAGGGAATAGAGTAATAAGGTTAGGACATGCCCATAAGAAAATGAGACGGCAAGAGAAAACCACGAGAAAATTTTGTGTGGGAGATTAGAATGGGTGGGTGACGTCACCAGAGAGCTTTAATTGTTTGTTTTGGCAATAGTAGTGGTATGGTATGTACGTAGAGCGTCTAAAGAAACTGATTTAAAATAAAGTTTACTAATTGAACCGACAATCAGTAATAGCTAATAGTGATAAGTTAACATGGTTTTTGCTTGTGCAATTGCTGAGTGCCGGTATGGCAGGAAAAGTAAGGAACTACTTAGACCACATTCAGATATTATTTTCCACAGATTCCGAACAAAAAAAGTAGCTATTTGTAAAGCTTGGGACACAAAATGTAAAAGAAAAGACAAGTTTAGTCCAAAATATTCAGCAGTATATTCGGACCACTGTTTATCTGTGTGGTTCACGAGTGTAACTTAACGAAAGAATAAACACAAGAGATAGTCCGGTAGACCCACGGGTGCGTTGTGACTTTAAATGTGTGTTTGTTTTTAAGTTGTATATTCGGACCACTTTACTTAAAAAGACAACGACCGTGACTATTGGAATGAATTACTCCAATTACCACTAAATTGATGATTGAAGCCATTGATAAGAAACGCATATTCCTTATCCGAATGACAATATCATTCCAGACAAGATGTCGGATGATGTTAAGATTTGCAAAAAATAATTCCAGAAAATCTTAGACCGTTTTCAAGGACAAGGAATATGTGAGTGGTAAAAGTACACAAGAATTAATGAGACTTCAGCCATTGTCAAACTCAATAATAGTAAAGGAGTATCTGCAGATACGTCTAAAGATTCGGCTAAAGTTTTTAACCGGACTACTGTTATTTCTTACGTTTTCGATCTGTTCTACGTTCTAGCTTTAATCTAAAAAACAAACAGTAGTAGGACAGACAATTTAAGGAACAAGCGAAAATCGAAACAGTTTGTGATCTGTCGCTCTGTCCATCCCTTGAAATAATGGTCAATCATTGTTGTTATATTTATATATTGCTGAGAAGAATAAATCAAAGATATTTTTGACTAGTGCTCATTATTTTAGATATTATTATATTATTTCAGATACACTCTTGCGTGTTTCGTTTTATTTTGTTCACTGATTTCTAATTTTAATAAAGTTCAGTCCGAGGTTGATGATACACATTGCAAGCTCTCTAGTGACGTCACATTCGGGGGTTGGCGCCCCTCGTGAAACATTTGAATTCTCAGGGCGGGCTCATTTTGTCCTAACCTTATTACTCTATTCCCTTGCATATACCATAGATTTTTTTACTACCTCATTCGGGGGTACGTAAACGTAATGTAACATTTTAGAAGTGTGTCGTTGTGCATGTGTTAGCATGGGTGGGTGGTTGGGTGTTCATGACTAATCTGATCTTTTGATTGGGCCAACGATGCCCCACCCATGATATGAAAAGGGGTAACTTTAAGCCCTATGTTGTTAAAGGCGCTGCTTTTTCTTTTTTCTACGATTATACAAGATCAGCAAGCCCGTAGGTACACAGGAGAACATTTGAACAAATATGAAATTGCTTATTTAACATATTATATGCTATTTAATCAGATGTGTTCCAGTTAGACAGGGTCTGTTTTCTCACTAGACCTGTATTTACGGATTCGGAGCTTGGCTTGGTCTGCTTGGTTTTAATGGTTAGCTTTCTATAGAGTGGCAGTCTCTCAAAACAGATAAGCAAGTATTCTTCTGCACTCGTGAACTCAAACTGGAAAGGACTAACAGTACTCCGGTGAAAGATTTTCAGCATCGTATAGATAAATTAACATCATTTATTGTTCCGATTTAAGTACTTTCGCCCGAATAACAAGGCACCAGCAGTTCGTTACAGACATACATTGGGAATTTAATTCTCTCAACGGATGTATGTTGACACAGAAAGTAGATTAACCACAATTCACGTGCAGGTAAATCTTAGATACGTTATACTGTACTTTGCTCCGGTGATATATTATCTTAGGAGAACTCACGTTGGACTTTGAACATCCCTTTATGCGCTAGTCAGCTTTAAGTTACACATCCGTTTTTGTTGCGATAGAGTTTGCAAAGCATATAATTAAATTTAATTCTGGAAACATTTATTACAAAATAATTCTCATGATTAAGGTGACCATCCTGATTTTGAATCTCCTGAATCTTGGGACTTGAAATATGTTGCAAATTCTTAGCGCATGGGTTGAATTGAGAGAAGATACTTTGGCAACCTTGTGAGTAATGTGGCTTTTACGATGCTTGCAAGCATCCATCGCATGCTCGTCCGCCCAAAAATTAACTCAATTATTCTTTTGTATAATTAATTGAATATCACAGAACAACCAGACTCACGGTGGAAAGCAAGTGAATTTTTTTAAGATTCGGTGTACAGAAATAAATATCACGGAGATAATTATTACAATTTATTTTTTATTTTATTTTTGGATTAATTTTATAATTAAACCAATTTTAAACAAGTCAAGCAAACTTTGCTTAAAATAATTCCGCGTGTTCAATACGCGTCCAAAAAGTAATCAAATTCGGTTTAATAGTTGCTATTCAAATAAGTTGGGTTCCCTTAATCTTAATCACCCGGCACACAATAATCAGTAGAAGTAGAATGACAATCTCAGTTAACATCCATGTGCATGACGTGGTTGTACACAGGCTAAAGCAAATGAGTTCACCCTGAAAATTTGCCTTCATTCTCCTGTTGATTTTATTAAGTTTGTTAAAAATCTGTGTCTAGATGCCTTATTAACTGGTTCGTTGGATCTGATACCGAGCATTGACAAACGGACAAGACAAAATTGATTAATGTACTGTAGAGATCATCTGACTGTTGAAAACGAAACAGCTAAATAAAGTTCAAGCAAACTACAGAGAGTGGGGAGCGACGAGACAACGAAAATTCAAAGGATCTCCGTACTACATGCCGTAAATAGTTTCTATATGGTGGAGCCATGTCCTGACGATCTATTCAGTAGAACCAGATTGTATGGCTGCAATGAATTGCCCGCATTGAAGTATCGGAACTGGACACCGAAGGCATCTGCATAGCGAAGGAGTAAGGGCTGTCTGCAAGAGTAACTTAAATATGATAATTTTGTATTGCTTCACATTTATCCCAAACGATATCCGTCCACCACCACAGAGCGCACCATCATCCGTAGCCAACCCAGCGCCCGTACACAAAACACGGCGGTGGATGGGGTTAAACGAACGCATAGACATACACACTGTTCCATAGAATTTTGCCGTCCTTCCTGCCCAATTTTAAGTGAGAAGTGGCCTGAAGTGGAAATTGGCCAAATGAAGTTCTCCATCTTCCCTTTGCGTTGGTGAATCTCCTCATCCCGCCAGTCATTCAAAAATTGGTCACGATGGACGCCAAATTTTCGTATACGCACTGTATAGAGATGCAATCAAATATTACGAGAACCACACATTTGCACTACCACAGTCTTAGTATAGTAGTGGGTACGGTGGGGTTCTCACGAAAGGATTTGTGTGGTATTAGGGCCCCTCACTTAAGGATAGGGTACAGACGGCTCCGGCTAAGCTTAACTTGAACCTAACAAAATACACCAATGTAATGCATCTTTTTAACATGAACTTGCTGATGAAACAGTGCTACTGCCAGTGACAAAGATATTTTGATGATATCTCAGATACTGTTCAACTATAATTCAGCAGCATCGGGTTTTGGGTACGGATTGAATCTGAATGTTCTGATATAAAGATTTTCAAACGACTTATAATCGTTACATCTAATTCCGACTAGTAAAAGGCTAAATTGTGAAATTCCTGAGAACCCTGCATTTATCTGTAGCACTACTATTCTCATCAATTTGTCCAGCAACCTACCAACGACTCTGGTCTTTGCACTCGGGCATTACACTATTGTCCAGTAGTTCATGTTTTCGATCCGCAAGTTTATGTTGTACAATTTCGTGAAGAATGTTCGATAGGGTAAGACTGCTCACATAAGTCATTGTAGCTTGGCATGCGTTCGCTCATTGGAAAGTTCGTTAGTCTAAAATCTTGGTACTGCTCGACTACTTAAACTTCGACAACACGACGCGCTAACTTGATTCTCTTAAGCGACATTTAAAGTCTTCATCGGGTTTTCTGTAGGGTAATCTGATGAGTGCTTTAAATGTTTAGGTAACGGGAATAAGAAAGAGTCGTCACTACATAATAGATGATATATATCTCAATAATAATTTTCTCTTCCGTCAAACCGTCCATAGAGAAAAATAAATTTCGGACCAGGTAAGAGTATATCGTATTAATTACACGCATATACCGAGAAGAAATCAACTAGGCATTATTGCGGCTAAGTGGAACAAGAACGGCAAATTATATTTTTGTATTTTACCGTTTGCACAGATCGATCGTCGAACATTTTGGACAATTGCACGTCCAATTCACTGCGTATCATCCCATTTATTGTTGTACGTTCAATATTGCTTAGGCCTGTGTTGATTGGCTTCAGACTAAACATGTCCCCATCAACAAATATTTTGCCAAGCTAGATTGGTTCGGGCTATGTAGGTACTAGGTTTAAATTGAATCGCTCAAACAATTTGGCTGTGATCCACGCGCATGTAATCGAGAGATGCCCTACGAAGTGGGATCCATTGTAAGGAAACGTGCAGTGTACCTGGAGTAGCGGTGCCCATTCTTTTAACCGGATTTTCTCCGGCAACAGACATTGCCTACATCTCTTGAACGTCTCTGTTGGGTAGTGCTAGTATGAATGAATGAATGAATGAATGAATGAATACCCAAATGTGGGTAATTTATTTGATATGGCCGAGGCCGAATCAAGTCTGGGTTCGGGTACTAGGCAGTGCAAGTCTTGAGGGGATAAGGAAAAAACAAGAAAAACCCATCCCTCTCTTCCAAATAAATGGAGAGAAGTGATTACTCCCAAGATTGCCATTCCCCGTAAACATATATAACAACAAATTTTTGGATAAAGTATAATCAATAAAATTTACATAAAGCTAATTAGTATGTAATTCATATTTTTCACGTCGATGTCAGTTGAATATTTCGATTCCAGTATCAAGTTCAATATAAATCAATAGGTTTTCTCTGGCTGGATATTGCACGATAACTAGGTGTAGCACACTGGATGCATTCCTGTGGATGCGAAATTAACGTGGCCAAAGTGTGTGTAGTCGTTTTGTAGCCCGTCGGCATCGTATTACGTTTAAGCCCGTCGGCATTGTGTTACGTTTTTAGCCAGTCGGCAGTTTAAAGTCTGGGTAAAGTCTGGGATTAGTTAATAGGTGGTCTGGTCAATACACGGGTTGAATTCAAATACGCGGCTGAGCTCCATCGGTCTAGATAATCTGGGTGAATAACTGGGATGTAATCTCGGTGAAGGAATCACTGAATCACAACATTACAAGTGGGTAGGTGTACAGCACAGGCAGGAAATTCCTAGAAGAAAAGGTGTACAGGCTTTTGGTCTTCGAATTCTCATCCTAGCTTTGCACTGAGTCTATTGGGGGAGTATTTGTATAGCCAAGGACATCACAACTTCTCAGTGCACATTACTACAGCATAGCCGGGTGCGATTGTTATGTTGTGATATGTAGGTTGGATATTTCTGGATGAACAGGTGTATGTTCGGACTGTCACTGTATAAGCAAGGCAAACGATAAAATACGCAATACAAGAAGAATGATTGAAAGTCAAGGCATGGCACGGCATCGACAGCAGGTAAACGGATGAATGAACGGATGACCTTCAACTCAACTGGAAACTCGCTTATGTCCACTGTGGGTTATGAATGTGTGGATAATAATTCACAATTCTTATTTTGTAAAATTTCCAATGTTCACTGGCAGAAAATGGGGTTTTAATACAAAAACTGATTAAATAATCGTACCAGGGAGTTCCGTCACGGATTAACTGTGTTTAGACCGAAAAATTTTTGAAAAAATTGGGAAAACACAGCACTCACTTTCACAGAGGTCTAGTCGGCTCGCCGGCCGGAACGGAACTCCCAGTGCTAGTATAGTTCCCTTCAATTTCTTCAACGCTTCACGCAAAACACTCCATCCGGTAACACCTACTTGGCTACGAAAGAATAACAACAGTGAATTCATTCTTGTACACCTCTATGAAAGAACAAGGCACCTTGGGCATTGCATCTTTGCGTTCTTCTCGAATGTCGGTAGTAACGGTCATCACAGAATGCTAAAACTTGGTGTGCAGATGCTCCTTGATTACCCATTTCCAATGACAACCCATGTGACCCATGTCATATGGGCACCGCACATTCCTCTGGGGGTTACTTTGGTGACGACCTCTGTCGTCACCTCAAGCTTCACCAATAGTTGTTAAACGTCACTTGGGGAATAACATTTCAAATATTCAGGTCATTCGAGCAGAACGTCATGATCCCAAGCCCATGGTGCCTTGTACCTTTTGTCAACACATGCTGTTCGACGGTTTAGGATCCGATCGGTTATCGGTTATCGATCGGTCATTTAACCTCTTGTGTATTTCACGAATATACTGCAATGTAAATATAAAACGTAGACAAGTGCAAGGTGGAGGTGGTGTTGTTGACCCAGCGGTAGTTCCACAAGTCACAAGAGCAATCGCTGTAGTACATGCTTCAACTCCAGCGGCTGTGGTTGTGCAGATCTAACCAGTAGTGGAAGAACCGGGTTACGGACAACAGAAGTGCCGAACGAAAACTCCGCCGTAGCTGCTGCAGTGGCCATCACATGAACTTGAGGTGTACATGGTGGGGCTATAGTACAGGTGCACAGATCTACATAATTAATATGTAGGCCCACTCGTAAATTAATGCTGACCTAACTCCAGTGCTGTTTACTTAGTTCGCGTACTGCGAGAATTTTATTTATCATTAAATCTAGCATTGATGTCAAAAATTATATTATTAACATACTCTGCGTCGGCTCAGTTGTGTACCTCTAAAAGTGTTAGCAAATTCTTGATGACGAAGCATCATAAAGTTGCATGAAGTGCCCTAGACGTCCCGAGTCTGCCTTTTAGGACCGAACGAGACACGTCGAGAAAGGCTTCACCTGCCAAGGCAGGTCAGGGGAAAGACGCATCTCTACAAGAAAACGATTCAGCAGTACATTCGCATTTAGTACAACAACCGTGTTAATGGTTGGAATAGAGGAATAGAAATTAAATTGAAAAAAATTGACCGTGTTAACAAATAAGTACGCATGGTGTAATTGTTTTAACACAAAGTGACAAAGCACGGGGCGTGTAAATGTAATCTCTGACAATAATAGACACGTCTGGCAAGTAATTATATATTGTAACGTAATGTGCAATAGGAGATGACAAGTCTTAGAACAAGCAACTCAGCTTGTGTAACTGTAGTGTATGAGCTAATCAACCCCTCCTAAATATGTTGGCCTTCGTCAATATGATATGATAAGCCGCTTGTACCAATAAACGTAAATGTTACAATCACGTATACTTAACGGTCAAAGGTATTCTCCGCAGACTAACCAAGTGGAAGTAGTTACATTAATCTGCTGTACCATTTTCTGGATAGATTTGGATCACAGCTATTCATATAATTCCTATTAGACTGGGTTTATCAAAAGCACATATCATATTGTCAGACATACTAGGTTTGAAGTGAACATTTGATGATGCTTATTCAAGAAGAAATGACCCTTTAAACAGCACTTCGTGATACTTACATGTCATCGTCGTTGCACACATAATTTTAGTTTGTGAACAAGTAGTTGTGGGCACAGTGGTCTTCGTAATCCCAGGATTTGGAAAGCTAGATAATATGGCTATGGATCGATTGGGTATACTACGGTCGTTAAAGTATACGAAATTCTATGACCGGTATTGACCTGATGAAATATAATTGGGCGTTAATTATCATGGAATAATATGACGACTCGATATGGTGAAGTGAACGGTAGACGAAACTACTTCAGTATGCTTGGTATTTACATTTGTGAACAGCCTCTTCGCCACAAAGAAGCTCCCAATGGTTATAGAAACCTTTGACGATTCAACAATGTAGGCGGAGACAATAGGGTAATTGCAAGATTTGAAATTTCAAACGCAAACGCAACATAAACTCTGGCGCAACCGCAAGGTTTGGATAGTGT
>JAQIXO010002388.1:0-10068 GCA_034700305.1 Protaphorura armata | reverse complement strand
TCGAATATAAATTGAACAAAGTCACATAAATTGACAAAACATCGCACATGCGTCAATTTTTAACGGACAGTCATCCGCAGTTAAACAGAGTCAAATTAATTTGATACACCCTACGGTCAGGATTTGACCTTCGCTTCTGTCATCGCTATGACATTTTCATTTCTTCGATTGTTGATTGAGCACTACCCCTTAATATGGAAAAAAATGAAATTGATTATTTGGGATTACCTTGGTGTGAGAAAGAAAATGAAAGGTTCATCGACACTTGAAATCATTAATTTGATTTCTTACTGTAACCAATTATTTTAGATTGAATCCAATTAGAGTATAGGGGTGAAGAAAAATTATTTACTGGTGTTTTCGAAATTGTAGGAATATTAGCAATGACTCTATCTTTGAAGCTTTTCAGGCTTGATTTAGATTTGATAGTCAAATCCCGTGTTTTGTTGAATAATTAACAATATCACTTTTTCTCTTTTTCCAAATCATCAGGAATACCTTTTCGGTATAATGAACTAATTAAAAAAAAATTGTTTACACAGTTATAGCGGAATGAGCCAACGAGAGAAACGGCAAGCACTTATAAAGTGGGAATTGAAGTGGGAGTACTTTTTGGTCCAAGTTTTGACCAAATATCCACTGGGAGCAACTGTGCGGAAGAATGGAGATCTGTTGGGATATATTCGAGAAGCCATGGGACAATGATTGCATTTGCATTTCATAGCTGTAGATTCAAATCATAAATCGTAGTATATCGTTTTCCAATAATCAAAATAAGAATTCACGTAAAATTTAAGTTATATATAGTTATAGTGCAGTATGTCGTCAATTGTTGAGAGCTAATAAAATTGTTAAATTCAACTCTTAATAATGTGGGTAAATTAATTTCGTAATTTTATAAGCAGGATCATAACATTTTAGTAACAGACTCATGATCCACCCTATATTGATTCATATCTACACAAACTCAATAAGACAGCCTCCAAAACAAACTACACTGTATTTGTCTAAATTATAATTAAATACATTTTCTTCCTGCGTCAACAAGGTCATGAATTTTGTAACCCGTCCTATTGGATCCACCACCGGTTAAAATATATCACTATAATCAAGAAACAAACAAGCAAGAAACTACCACTCGCTATTTGACATCCATTCTTCTCTACTCGATTCATTTGTTTGTAAACATGGGCCTATATTTTTAATAGCTGAACAATGCAGTGTCGGGACGGATGACGAGCTGACACTACTCATGCTTGAAGTGGCTAATTCCAGTTGTTGAAACATGGGAATTATTTGAGTCGCAATCAACGCTTTGTACTTTTCATTGTGCCAGAACTTATAATTGATTTTTGGTATAAATATAATGTTTTAGATACAAGAGCTTGGATTTTTATCAAATCGGATTAATATTTCAGTTGATATAAATTAATGTTGAACGAGCACGCGTTTTTTCTAGGAAACTGCAGAGTTAACTAAATGTGTGTAATCGAACTACGCTTGTACAATGAAACTCTATTAGAACCGGTTTTAGTCAACATGAAAAAATAAAACAATGAATGTAGGTGTGTTGTTTTCAAGGTACAAACATACGTGGTCTGTCGTGCATGGTGCACCTGAAGAAGTTTTTATTACTAAAGGCATATTTTTTAAATAAAAACAAATAGCTCATAATTTTCGTCAGCCTTTGAGTGCAACGAAGAGTCATAACTACTATATCCTCAAAAAAGTTCACAGTTATTTAATTCCCCATATAAAATATACCGGTTTGTACCAGCTCAATGATACAGTCGTATGTCATACCTGTATATTATTTAACACTTGCATTCCTAAAACAATGCACACCTGTGTAGATGTGTAGTGAGTGACACCTAAAAAGTTGGGTTTGGCATTTTCTATTATTACAATACAACGTGTTAGAATTTCTTACCTTTTACAATTTCTAAGCCACATTCCTTGCTGCGTATTCAACACAGATATTCAGGAGCGGCTACTGGTATATAGAAGTTGAAAAATTTAGAGTAAACAAAATCGAAATGGTTGAAAACTTGACTCCTTCAATAATATCAACGAACTTGTTGGATCTACCATTCCTGGTAAGAATTTCAGGGAGATTTTCTTAAAGGCAAAGCAAAATTCAATTGTGAACTTATTTTAAGTGCAGGTTCGGTATAACGCACTAAAAGACTCGGTGTGACTCTTACATTATATTTCGCCTGTTTAATTTAAACTAAAGACTAAAGCATTTAATTTTCGAGTCATTTAACTCACTCGTGCAATTAGTTCGGATAGTTGATGATAAGGCTTAATCACCTGATTGGTTCAATAATATAATTGAACTTATAGATCAATGTTTTAGCGGCGCCTTATTGAGCTGATGTCTGAAATTTCCTGGTGAAGGAAGATGAATCCAACATTTTTTAAAGTTTTCGTCACTATTATTGAAATTTTGAGAGTTCAAATTCTTAATGTTTACTTTTGAGTGTCATTATGACACGCTTTTTTGAAATCCCAAATTGAATTTCCGTGGGCGCGCTGATAAATTTCACACATCATGAAGTTTCTCTAATGAAGTGTGCTGTTGAACAGGTGGCAACCACTATTTTGGATCACCTGGACAGCCACACTTTGAAGAAATTAAGACTTGTCTCAAAATTGACTAAGGAATGGGTTGAGGAAGCAAAACATATTCAGAAATTTAGGATTCACATAAACAGCGTGGAAATCCAAGATGAGTTGATTGAGTCAACAGTGCCTTGGAACAATTTCATCGTTGACATCAAACCCATCATATTAGGACAAACATTTAAGAATAAATTTGGCACGTCGATCAGAGAGCTTCAATTTAATCAAGCATTGGACTGCAACATTTGCCTGGATGGAATTCGTACAAATACGCTTGTCACCTTAAGTATTAAAACACTTCAGGTCAATTCGGTCGAACACGATAATACCAAATTATCGACAGAACATCTGGTTAATCTGAAAACATTAGAAATTGGTACTATTCTGAATATTGACCCGGCTCCGGCACTAAACTATTCAGCGGCAGCTTCCTTGTTTGATTTTATTCTACAGAATTGTCCAAGTCTAAGAAACTTAAGACTTCCAAGGTGAAAAACTGTGATTCACAATTTGCTCAAAAAATTTCCTTCATGCAATACAAGCTACTTTTATTGTTTAACACCTTTCGTGCTCTGAAAATACTTGGAGCAAAGATAAAACGATCTTCGTTCCTGATTTTAAAAACAAATGCTATTGTAAATTCCAGGTTACACTTCAAGAACAGAGGAGACGCAGCAAGTAGTGAAGAACTTGTGAGCGAAATAATTGTCAAACCTCTTCTGAATTATCTGAGAAGATTTGATAATTTTTCCACAAACTTAAGAATCACCTTAAGTCGTCATCATTGTTGTGAATATTTCCTTTGCAATGACGCTGAAGAATTTGCATTATCCCAGGAGAAACTTCTTGAACTCGTCCATGTCTCCAGCCGAATCGGTGCCAAACTTTTCAATGTTCCAAGCCGGGCATTTCCACCCAAAAATGAATGGATGTCAAAATTGGACCGTGAATCCTTTGAAAAATCTGTGTCTAGTATCGTAGCTGTAAACACAAATTCGGGATTGCAAAATGTGTACATTCCGCAAAGTGCAAAACTGAACTTTGAAATTCACGTGAAAGAATCGGATTACACTTCATTTTCATTGCCAGATGAATTACACAGTATTCAAATGGATCATCGCAAATTGTTCATTCCATTTTTACAACCCTTGATTCACAATTTATTTCAAGTCCATCGACCCACTGTACAAGAATTGACTTGTGTTTGGTCCAAATGGTGTGAGATGCGTTCAGTCTTTACAGAATTATGGGATGCAGAGATTGAAAATATACCGACTGGGCTTGACATTTCTACAAATTTCCCAAACCTTAAAAAACTTCATTTGGAATGTTGGAATAATACGATGACGTCGGATTTTAATGATTTGCTCAACGGACTACCTCATTTGGAACATCTGTGTCTCACAGATTGTGGGATTTTTGCTAATGATGGATCGCCGGAGCCATATTTTAACGATTTGATCTTTTTGCAACCGAAAAGTATACGAATCATTTTGTCTTGCAAACTTTTAATCAATTTACAAAAAAATATCTATACAAAATTTTTTACTAACTCATTAGATCTCACTTACCTGAACGTATCTGGGACGGACATTACTGACTCGACTTTCCAAAACGTTTTCAGACACATGAAGCTAAAAACATTCATTGCCCGAGATTGTAACAACTCTAACGTAATTTTAATTAAATTCATCTAAACCAAAATTTTGTTTTTAAGTATGCATTCTTAAGTTATAACCCGTTTAATTACTGCAGCAGGTGACATTCAAGAATGGGATTTCAACACTTGGAATGACTGACAGCGGTTTCAAAGAATCAATAGAAGAATTTGAAATAAGTCAACCATGGGATTATACAAAGTCTGACATGACCAATTTTGTGGAGACACATTTCATAAATCTTCAGTTATTCAGACTGCATTAGCTTGAATCGGAGTAATGTAAAATGAACTGGACTGTACTCAACTTTAATCAAGCACACATTTCTATGTAAATAAATATAGAACAATTTACAACATAAAATTATGAAAGAGTAGTTAAAAGTTATTCGTAGTAAGAGGAATAAATGGAGGTCAAGAGTATTTGAGGGCCATTTCCATCTGTAGTAATACATACAATAGATTTGACCACCTGTATATAAAGCAAATAAAATGCGATACTTAATCTAAATCGTAAATGTCGTCCTGGGTCTTCATGATATAGCAGTATTCCATGTTTTTGTATTCTCATTAATAGTCTCGGAAAATTATCCCAGAGTAGGGATGAGAAATTCGGAAACATACAGCAATTAGCAAAGCAAAAAACGAGACACTTGTAGTTTCCGAATTCGTGTTGGCAGTTTAAATCCAAATTGCCAAAGTATTGTAAGATATGGGTTTAGATGCCAGGTGCACACAATGTTGTAACTTAAGAGACAGACTGTTCTATACTTACGATTACAAGTTAGTAGATAGTCCAATTGAATTGTAGAAATTAGTCTCGCTGTTCTGTGCCAATTCTTGAAGTGAACTTTAAATTAAAAATTTATTTCAGAAACGTTTGAATTTCAAGGATACTAAAAATTAAGACTAACTTGACAATTATAAAATAATTTTGAATCCCGGCAATCCGATTTTCAGATTACGGAAACTAGTATCAACTGAGTACCGCCGGTCCATTTCCACCATACTCTTTTGGAAGAACATCCAGGGGTATTCTAGACCGTAGAATTTCTTTCCATTCATTCTCCTTTGAACTCATAATATCGAGTTTACTGGTCGTACTTGCTGCCAAGAAAGGTCTCACTAGGCTTTTCAAATAGCCCGTGATCCAAGGACCTATAAGATAGAGAAATGTGTTTTGGCTCAAATCTTGTCTGTCGGAGAAATCGAACCTCCGAACAAACAAAAGAACTGGATTTCTAAATTCTTACCGTTCACAATGTAAAACTTGTTCAAGAGAGGTGCAAGGATTTGGAGATCGTTCACTAAACTCAACGCTAATTGAATTGCTAGAAAAATAAAAGTTATGTTTAAAAATTCTATAATTCTTTCTGAAAATAAATCCAATGATTTGTTCAAAATTTCGTTTAGTACACTTACTCTCATAATGTGCAACTTTTCTAAAGGATAATTCTTTCAAATCAAGAATCACAATGATAGTTTGATGATTTCCGGTTTTCTCTCCTTGCTTGTACAATTGATGAAAAATGTCATCCGCACATTTAAAACAATGAAGACACAATTCCTTTTTGAGCCCTTTCTCAACATGTCGTCTTGCATTCCATCGTCCAGCCGGGACCCAATATACTAAAAATTGAACTCGACAATTAATTCTAATATCAAAAGCACGGGTGAAGTAAAAAATCTTCAAAAACTTACCGAGTCTTCCGTCATTGTCATTTCCGAGTAATTTATATTTGATATCACTCGAGATTTCCTCAAGTGGAACATGATTTCTAATCAAATCTACTTCAGTATGCTCGTCTGTTAAATCGTTTTTAATTTCCAAGAACTACAACAGATTTCCATTAATAAATCATAATTTCAGGGGTTTCACGCGAACCGATTATGAGTATTATATAATTTTAGACTCACTCTTATGAACAATTCAGTTGCTTTATTTATATCATTGCCGCAAGCTGTGAGGAAATAAATATGCACATGAAAAATGTACAATGTCAACACGATTGAGATAACTACCTACTTATTTTCGTTAGGGATATTTCTCACCTCGTAAATAAACAATGAGAAGGTAGTCTTCCAAGTCTTCTGGGAATACTTTTTTAATGCACTCTCGAAACTAGTAAATTCAGTTTTATTACTTTATTAAAAAACTAATAGACAATTTTGCACCCATAATTTGTAGCTACTAAGAAATACCTCTTTCAGAAGAGTTTTCTCTTGTGGAGATACCATTTTGAAAACTTAATGGACGCACCAGCAACCTGTATTATGGACTATTTTATTAAATTGGGGTATACAAATATATTGTTCGGAATTGAATTCCTAAATAACAAGGAAATCATTATTTTTGTGGAAAAATGAGCTCGAAATATACATTTGTTCGAACCTTTCAAGTTCGACGTTTCAAGAGAACTGGTGAATGAAGTTACAAGACTTACTTGATCAATCAATAATTTAAGAGGATTACCACTGTTGCCGAGATTAAAATTTACTTGAGGGATTAGAAACTGAATAGAAGTACATAACAAGTACAGAATGAATGATCGAAGAACTTGAACACTTTCACGAATACTTTTCATTCCACTGTCCTACCAGCGGACTTTTCTTTTATGAAAATACTTATGAAATGAATCACAGGGGTTTCCAGATTTTATTAATTTCGCTATCTGTCTAGAGAACAGGCTTCTGTTGGCCAGAAATCTATTAAAATCAAATTAAATGCAGGTACTTTTTTTGTGTACTTTTATAACCATTCCCTTGAGAATAAAGGCATAGTAATTTCACTTCTACATTACGTTCACAGGTCAATATTAATAACTGGGAGGAAAAAAATTTGCCCTGAGATTATTAAAATTGGGGAATCTCAAGTAATAGTCATGCTAACATCATGATTGGGCTGTGAAGGTCAGTATTATTACAGCATGCAAAAAATTATGGAAAGAATTCTACGTCACCCGAAGATGCAAAATTGTTGTGCAGAACTGGTTCTACCGTACAAGCAACAAGCACTGCATGTTCCATTCGAATTGCGGAATACGTGCAATATTACGAGGTCTTCATATTGTTGTGCAATTTTAAAATTACAATGAAATAAAGTGTGGGAAGTAGTTCTTCTCGGATTTATTAAATTCCTGTTTGAATTAAATCAAAAGCTTGGATTCATGAAATACATAAAATAGCACTGCAAATAAAAGTTGCAATAAATGTTTACGATTTCTTGAAGTAAGACAATCAGGTAGTATTCGGATTAGGCTAACAATAAGACCTTTGTTGTAATATGTATTTTCGAGTATCATTCTGACTCTGACGTACACTAATATTTTAGTTCACTACTATTATACTGCTATTGATATTTTAAGGAATTTTTGAAGGAAGGGTATCTAAGAATATCTAATAGGGTTTATAGAAATCGTGAATACAAAATTTTTAGGTAAAAGTAAGTCCAAGTCCAACCACTTTCCACAGAATTTCATTTTTGTTAGGGGCCATTTCAAAACTTTTGACTGTTTGTAATAAAATTATTTTATTATTTATTAATGACTGGATTCTACGACATTCATGAGATGAAGCAATGATATTACTGTAACACAATTTCTAGAAAGTTTTTTAAGCCCACAGTGTCAAACGTAACATTCAAAGCTTGGCTAATTTACGACTTCCTGCATGACTTGAATAATTTAGGAAATCTAATTACATCAAGTTAACGGTAATTTTTTCTACACATTTCACCCAACAACAAATGCCAATTTCTACTACAAATATTCATTCTCAAAAAATTAGACCAGGAATTAATACGAGTGGATGATCACTTGTGTTGCTAAAATTGGTCGAACTGTTGTTTTATGCAAATAATTATTAAACTCAGATTTCAAGAAGAAGAAATTTTAAGAAAATACCAAATTGCCCACGATCATCTAATAATGTGTGTATTTTGATCCAATTTAACATTTGGTTGTGAAGTCACCATACCTAAGATCTATAGTTCTACGTCAGTGAAATATTCAAATACACAACGTTTAGTCAATAAAGAAATCAAGTTATATTACTCTCATTTTCGTTCATGTCACCACTTGTGCTACTTATTACTTATGGTAGTAATTTGAATCTGAATTGTCAGATTAGTGATTTACATGTTCTAAGAGGACAGGACATGAAATGTCAGTCTGCAAGTTTTCCCATTGTCGATTTCTTTTGGAAACATGAACATGTCATTCTATGTACAACGAATTAGTTTAATATTTTTTAACCTACAAATATATCATTGCAATTCTCGTTTTAAATAGAATAATTTTTTCTGGAACTTTATTCAAAAGATTACAAGACGGATATGACTTTAATCAAACGAAGGAGATGAACGTTTAATAGAAAACTGATTTTTTTGACATCTTAGCTTTCTGAATTGTTTAATGTACACGGTATGTGTATAATGAAGGAATTCTTATCGAAATCTAAAGGTCATGTGTTTGAACTAGCCGTTTTTAATTTTCCCCTAATTAAAACTCATTCTTGCACTGAATTGTACAAGCTAACTGGAAATACTCACTTTGTCCCTATTTTACTACATTCTAAGCTTAACAAATAAGTCAGGATATCGGCATTATTATGTGAGGTTATGAGAAAATGCAATATAATTGGGCAGAATTCAGTATTTTGTAGCTGGCAATATCAGCCTTTATCATCGTAGATGTATCGTTCGTCTATTGAAGTCTAAATTCACTACGAAAGAATGTTGAACCCAAATACATTTAACTGACTTGATATTTTGGGTTAGGAAGATATTTTTTATAAAAATTGGTTTTCTGGCTACAAGAATAAATGCCCTCACAAAATTCACCATAGAATTTCACTACGAGTTTATTTCACCAAAAATTAGTGAGAGGAGACAAGACCCTCATCTCTCTCTCTGTACATTTAGAATACAATTTGTCAAAAATTTTCAAACAAATACCATGCCATACCATCCAATCTACATTTTACGTAATTAATGTATAATATGATAATTGAAAGAGTAAGAAAAAATATTAAGGGTAAATGGTTTGTTTCCAAGGATTGTATATATTTATACATACATTAGGTAATTTACGTGCTTTAACATTAGTTCACGTTGTTGCAGGTAAAAATCAAAATAAGTTTGGAAATTAAGAACAAATCAAAAGAATAAGAATATGAAATATTCTTTATGTATTTTGTATGATTATAATTAGTACCACGAACACCGCACCGACTAACAATGAACTCTCTGAACAAATTGTGTGCTGTATGCAAGTAATCTGTAAATTGGTAATACTTTCAGGAGCTCAAATTATAAGCACCATACGTAGAAAGTTACGGAGTTTTTTTTCACTAGAATTGGACCAAGTATCGGAGTCTGACTTGATTCGTATTGAAAATAATATATTCATTATTTTCAAGGCAAAAATATTCATCTTCTTTCTCAGGGATGTTTTCGATTCGTTTTCCGAGTGGAACAATTGCCCCTGATAATAAAATAAAAAATTAGTCATTAGTTGAGTAACTAGAGTAGATATTTTAATTTGTTTGAAATAGTACATACCTTTCCAGTATATCACAGAGCCTGGGTCAGGGATCATCTTAGCATTGCAAGTTTTCAAGCTATCAAAAGAGCTCTTGAGGGCTGACTGTTCATCCGTAATATCGTCAAAGTCAACGTTTTGAACATTTCCCAAGGCAACTTCACAGAGCAACATAAAATTTTGGGGATAATTTTCATTACTCCCAGGCTGACAGTAACCCCTGCTCTTGGCAAATGTGTCCGCGAA
>JAQIXO010002387.1:0-10068 GCA_034700305.1 Protaphorura armata | reverse complement strand
GGAATTGGAAAAATTTGAGAATCGAAAAAATAATCGGAATTGAAATCGGAAAAATATTTTCGGATTGACAACCCTGCTTTATTGATACTTAAGTTTTGTACAAACAAATATAATTTTTTCAACGACTTACTTGTTTACGATCGGCAAGTTATTTTGTATTTTGATGTACAGGTTATTGTGAAGTGTAAGCAATAAAAATATGTTTGTGTTTAATTGTAATGACGAGTTATATGTAAAATTGAATTACTTGTTCCACCATGTGTAAATACAAGAAAAAAGATTGATGGTGTAGTTAGGCCTGTTCTAAATTAAAATTGTACACATTCCACATATGTGTGCGTCTCTACTTAAAATAACAGTGCGTATTACCAATGAAAGCGTACTGGCTAAACCAGCATATTTCCAGAATGCAGTTTCAGTTTATTCTAATCATCAATCACCTTTCGAAGTACGCTACCAAGAGATAACTACAGGGCTGTGGCCCTGCACTTAGGGGCTTCTTCCATGCACAGCCATTCAATTGTCCAAAAAAATTATTATTACTCACATTTATATTTCAATGATTGGAATCCCTCAAACTAACGAGTCTCTGGACAAAATTCTGCCCCCCCCCTTTCTCCCCTCTCAGTTTCTATGGAGACTAAATTGTGAGTGTGAAATTCATTGTGTTAATACACACACGTACGTATATGAGGAATGATATAAAATGCCAAAAAAAAAACCACAATATTTATTCAACTCCGTGGAACTGTCAAAAAAAACTCAAAAAAACAAATGAAAAGGACGTAATTGTTTGGAATTCACCTCGCCCCCTTGGCAACCCCAAAAAAATAACAAAACAGAATTAAAAGAAATAAACCAAGGGGAAATGACAAACTTTCACTCTCGCAGTTTGACTTCTTTTCTCAGCTTCGGCTGTGACGGACGGACAGGGGCTATACACGCAAGAGCCGTACTTGTGTTGTAATAGCCCAACCGCTTTTGAGCATTATAGGACTGGACTGCTCAATGGCCTCCCATGAACTCAATGACTCGAGAAATGACTTGAAAAAATATATACCGTGTGTTGCGGAAAGAAGAGGTCACTAGTGCATGCAAAGTGACCACTTATTTCTGTGACACACGGTTTACTCAATGACTCTCAGTCCAGAATCACTCACCAAACTCAATGACTCACGAAAAACACAGAGTACTGCAGAAACGAAAAAAAGGCGAGTGATCCTCGGGGGGCATTCAGTAGAAATGAACAGGATCATTCACGCAACCTGACAATGTCAGATCGGAAACTCAAACCAAGTGTTCACCCCATCCTCATTGTGGACACATTTGACCAAATATCAAATCCACAAATCGAGCAGAGCAAGCAATTATCAGCAACACCTCGGGATGAAAATCTCAAAACTCCCCATTCTCAAAACTTTATACACGTTCACGGACCTACACTGATGAGTAACTGCACAACTGCACATTCTGTGCAAAAACATTCACACATTCTTTTTAGCATTCGCGTTAACAATTCACATACGGACCCATACAATTGAGAAACCATTTCAATGTCAAATCTGTTCTAAATCATTCAAACAATCAAGTAGTTTAAACCAACATGC
This sequence comes from Protaphorura armata, assembly GCA_034700305.1. Classification (NCBI taxonomy): domain Eukaryota; kingdom Metazoa; phylum Arthropoda; class Collembola; order Poduromorpha; family Onychiuridae; genus Protaphorura; species Protaphorura armata. The sequence continues at coordinate 8,461 of JAQIXO010002387.1, read as the reverse complement.
ACGAACTCATACAGGAGAGAAGCCCCGTAATTGTGAGACTTGTACAAAATCATTTCATCATTTGTCCGCCCTAAACAGCCATGAACGGAACCATGCTGGAGAAAAACCATACGACTGTTCAAACTGTGGCAAAACATTTTCGAGCTTTGGGAATTTGAGATTCCATATGCGAACCCACACAAAGGAGAAGCCATTTCAATGTTTATTGTGTTCTGCTGCATTTACTTCATCGACTAGCTTAAACACACACGTACGATGTCACACGAATGAGAAACCATATTCATGTCAAATATGTTCAAAACATTCAAAGACTTAGGTAATTTAAACCAACATATACGAACTCATACTGGAGAGAAACCGTACAGTTGTGAGACTTGTGCAAAATCGTTTTCTACATTGTCTCACCTCAAAAATCATGTTCGGACCCATACGGGACAGAAACCACACCAATGCTCAATCTGTACTAAAACATTTTCAAGACGTCATGATTTAACGAACCATATGAGAACCCACACAGGGGAGAAATCATAACAATGTAAAATATGTTCTAAAACGTTCACTCTCTTGAGTCATCTATCCAGACACATGCGAACTCATACAGGGGAGAAGTCGTACAATTGTGAGACATGTGCAAAATATTTTTCTTATACCTCTGTCCTTAAATTTCATACAAGAACCCCCACAACAGAGAAACCATTCCAAGGCAATTATGTTGGAAAACATTCACAAGTGACTTGAACGCACACGTGTGGACTCATACTGGATAGAAACCACACGAATGCTCAATCTGGTCTAAATGATGCACTCAATCAAGCGGTTTAAGCGTTCCAATGGAAACTCAGAATTAATAGAAACCATGCAATTATAATGTCTATTTTCTTATTATTAACATATGATGTGTTCAAGTCCATAAGCGTTAAACAATGTATATACGAATATAAATACGTGCAAACATAAATAAATAAATTATTAATTTATTAAAAACGAAAAATTAAATATTATTTTTCAACAAAACGTATATGTCCGATATACGATGTTATTATGGTTGTGGCTGCTCGAGAGACTATCGTTTAAGTGAATAAAATCAAGAATTGGCGACTTTGTCATTGTACTGCTGTTTATGAAATTCAACTGCTTATTTCACCGGGTTTAAGAAAGAAAAACTACTACAGGCGTGGTCGTAAATAGAAATTGTGCACATATATGTTTACGTCTCTGGACTGTCCAAATATGAATATTAAATAATTACCACCACACCGTGTCTGTTCATTGTAATAATTTATTTAATTATTAATCAATCACTCTTGCAAGAAGTTTCAGATAAAATAACTAAAATCGAAGGACTGACATCATACTAAATTAGAATGAGTTGGTTTCGTGCAATGATGAAACTTTAATTTGCATTATTCTTAAACGGTTTGGTAGTTGGTTCGCGAATCGCAAGATCAGTGCGACCATTCAAAGTCACGGTTCTAAAATATACTTTTGATGGGATCAGAAGTCGAATGAGAACTCATAGAAAAGAGAAAACACGTGGGACGAACGCATAACGCGTCTGTTCGAATAGACTCCCTCAATCAGAAAAGATAATTGGACCACATACATGAACAATTACACTGGATTGAATTCATACAGTTATAGTATGTGTTCTATCTACAGAAAACAGAAGGTTCAGACTGCCTATCCAATTCGTGCTTTACTCCCCTCATAGCAGTGCACGGTCTAAGAAAGCGGCATGAGTCATAGGTTTTCTTGTGAAGTGTATGTGATAAAAATAATTAATTTGGACCGAAGTCATAAAAGAACCCCTCGTAGCCTTCCGATCACATGTATTTACTTGTGAAAGGAAAAGGTCATACTTATTTGTTCATATTTTTATTTTTGTCCTTCACAAATTCAGCCTTCTGAACATTTCATCACTTCAGGTCTTGAACTCGAACGTTGGATTTTATTTTTTGTCCTCGTAATATTACCTAGTTCTCGACATTTCATGACAGTGGACTGAACATATTTAATTTATATACTTATTTCACTCACCGATAATTCAATATTCGATTAGTCACATTGTATGAGGAATGATATTTTAAATGACATTGAGAGGAGACATCACTTTGCTATTTGTTGCTCCTGAAATTATTGCATTCGACTCAAAGGTTTCTAAATGAGTGAGTTCACAATTTTGAGTGGTGAGAAAATTAACAAAACAAAATTACATGTAACTCAGCAACTAAGATTGTGTTATTTTAATCAGTTTAATTGTTTTATGTCAAGAATTCGGTAAATCTCTGCCTGGATGGATCCAACACATGAAACCATGGTAAAATATTCATTCTTGGAGGTATAGCTGCTAATAATACGCAACACAACTGCATTCAAACAGGTAACAATGTACAAAATACACGTTTTAATTTTTGTTGAAGTTTTGTCTCTTGTATCCTGAATTCCTTTTTTTAATATCATATATAATTTTTAAATGTCAGAAAATTTACTTTTTATTTAAAATTATCACCAAGTACCTACATAATAAGTAATTGCGTGACTCTTGAATTAAGGAAATTTATTAATTCATACAACCAAGACAGAGTTTTATTAAAATGACACCGTACTATTGAGATTAGACCCTTGATTGTCCACAATTATTCCAAATAACCCTTTAGAAAATAATGAGTTGTACATTCAGTTGATAGTTGAAGTGTATAAATATTATATTTAGAAAAGAATTATCTCCGTAAGGATCTTTCACATTTCGCTGATTTATTTATTTATTTAAATCGTTGTACCAAATGTTGAATGTTGAGAAAATTAATGAATCAGACTAAAAAGTAAATCGAGAAACTTGTACTATTCATGATTTAATTGATTTCAGGAACTCGTTAAATATTTGCCTGGATTGATCCAAAATTTGAAGAACAGTAAAATATTCATTCGGAGGAGTGAGTAGCTGCTAGCATATGATGTAAGATTACATAGTACATGTCTTCAATATTTAACCATTCTTCTGACCAAAAAGTATTTATTTTGTATCGAATTTATTTTGAGGTTAATTATCGTTATTGTATTATGAATTCCTTTATTCATATTTTTCTATATTGAACGAAAATTTAAAATGTCTTTTTACTTTTCAATCAAAACTATCATCAAGTGAAATGAAGTAATGGATTGACTCTGGAATTATGGAAATGAGATAATATATACCAATTTTATTATACGACATGACTATTGGAGATTTGACCCATGGTTGCCCAAATTGTGTCCAAATAACGCTTTAGAAAATAATTAGCTGTATATTCCCATTAAAGTTCGAAGTGTATGACTATTATATCTAGGAAAGAATTATCACTGTATGGATCTATAAGTAGACGTGTAAATGTGCAAAGAATGGCACAAATTATAATCATAATTAATTTTTACCATAACGTTTGCCTTACTATGTCGTTATACACAGTTCACGATTTTCGTGCAGAGCCGTAACTATAAAAAATTCTAGTTGGAGCCAAAATCCCTAAGGGTCCCCCGCAAAAAAAATTATGATTGTTTATTTTTGCATTTCGTGCTGTTCGGCCCGAAGGGCCGAAAGTTTTTAGGCTTTCAAACAATATGTGTTGATTATGCAATGTTTTTGCTCTGGTTTTTGAAAGTTCGGGAGCCAATTTGTTGAAATCCACAAAGTTTAGAAATTCGAAGTTCAAATAAATCATACTTCAATTCAACGTAATGTTAAACGACATTGCTCGATTCAAATCGTAGAGATTTCGAGTCTTCCATACTTTCCTGATTTGTTTGTTAATATTTTTACATTATTGCATTTTATATAAAGAATACTAAAATGATGGACACATTTAATTTTTTAAGTATTATTGGCGGGGGAGAGAAATCAAACTTTTAACAGAACAACTTACTGTATATTGTCTTAGCTTAGGGGTTATTGTATAACTAATAAAACTACAAATTGACACGCGCTGACAACTTGACAAATGTACAACCTGATACACTCAACCATCAGTTAATATGAATTAAAATTTTATTTACTCAGGAGAAGCTTTCTAAGTGAAGTTATTTGTGAACTTAAAACTTTATTCCGTGAATATTGAATATCCTGCGCTAACGGCTTCAGGCTCAAGGGCCCTTCGGGCCCTTGGGCCCTGGAGCCTAGGCTCCACCGGCTCCACCTTAGTTACGGGCCTGTTTTCGTGTAATTGTGTATCTCGTATTTCTAATTTCTGTTGTCGATTTGCGAGAAAAACTTTTCATTACCTTTTATAATTTCTTTTGTCTGGTCGTACAGGAATATCGACACACAGATGAAAATGTCCGATTGGAAACTGGATCCAAAAGTTAAGCTGGTCATCACTTTGAACAAATTAGAGCAAGGGCCAGTTGGACAATTCCAACACAACAATGAATTTTCAGCAACACATAGAGAGGACGAAGCGTACAAAGCTTGTAAGTCAAAGAAAGAGACGCCTGGTAAAAACAACGAGAGTTCTGAATTGCGATCTAAAACACTTTCCATATCAAAAAAGCACATGAAGACCCATACAGTTGAGAAAATACACAAATGCATGTTCTGTGCCAAAACATTTTCCATTATCTCAAAACTTTATATACACATGCGGGTGCATACTGGAGAGAGACCATACCAATGCTCAATCTGTCCTAAAACATTTAAATTTCCGTACGGGTTAAAAAGTCATGAACGAGCACATAAAGAAGAGAAACCATACGAGTGTCAAGTCTGTTCAAAAACATTTTCTTACTCAAGTGCGTTGAACATTCATGCACGAACTCATACAGGAGAGAAGCCTTATAACTGTGTGATCTGTGCAAAATCGTTTGCTTTGTCATTCAACCTGAAATGTCATGTACGGACCCATACTGGAGAGAAACCACACCAATGCACAATATGTTCAAAAACATTTTCTCAGTCAGGAGATTTATCAGTCCATATGCGGACCCACACGAAGGAGAAACCGTATGAATGTCAATTATGTTCCAAAACATTCAGTCAACTCAGCAACCTAAGTATACACTTGAGTACTCATACAGGAGAAAAACCGTATAATTGTAAAACCTGTGGAGACTCGTTTCGTCGTCTTTACGATCTAAAAATCCATGTACGAACCCATACTGGAGAGAAACCATACCAATGCTCAATATGTTCAAAAACATTTTTACGAGTACTGGAATTAAGATCGCACATGCGTACCCACACAAAGGAAAAACCATACGGATGTCAGATATGTTCTAAAACATTCAGCCAGTTGGTTAACTTAACCAGACACATGCGAACTCATACAGGAGAGAAGCCGTATAAATGTGAGATCTGTGCGAAATCGTTTTCTGATTCATCTAACCTGAAAACTCATGTACGGACCCATACAGGTGAGAAGCCACACCAATGCCAAATCTGTACAAGAGCATTCAACCATTCGTCAGATGTATTATCCCATATGCGTACCCACACAAAGGAGAAACCTTATCCATGCAAAATATGTTCTAAGGCTTTTGCTCGAAGACGAGAATTGAACAGACACATGAGAACTCATACACATCCAGGAGAGAAGCCTTATAATTGTGAGACCTGTGGAAAATCGTTTTCTCTTTTGTCTACCCTTAAAAAACACGCAAGGGTTCATTCGGGTGAGAAATCTACTTCTTACATTTGTTAAATTATTGTCATTAAATAGTGATTTGAGTCAGGCATTTAACATTTTGAGACTTCAACGCATTGCCCCTTAGTAACCTCATGAATGTAAAACATGTTCTAATTAATTCACTCAATCAAATAGCTTGTGTAGACACTTGAGAACTCAGAATAGAGTCGATACAATTATAATATTTGTGTAATCTTATTCTCACGTTCGTTTCTGGGCTATGAATAAGATTGGTGCAATTCTGACACTGAAAATCCACTTCCATTTATTTGTGTTATTTTAAAACTTCCGTAAGTGCACACAAGGGGTAAGGGATTGTCTGAGTAATTTTAGTAGAGCTTGTTAACCTACATATTACACCTTACACACACTAAAATGTGGTCTCATTAATAAATTTAAGCTGGTAGGTTACATTACTTTTTAATTCTAAGATTCATCTAAAACAAGATGTCTTCGAAAATATAATTGTGTTCTGTGCTGTGCGTACGAACATGTATAACTGTCAACAAATTGTATATCTCATTTATATGAATTAGGAAATTGAAGTCAATCATTATGAATATCATCATGAATCTTGAAGATCAATCTGTGTATCGCTGTAGATATTTGTGGATAAATGGAAATAAAACTATTCGACTGTTTAATTGGACTGAATTGTATATAAAATTGAACTACTGGGTGTCCAATGTTAAAAAATCATAGAAATTAACAAAGCACACCATTTTAAGGCGAATATGGGAAACTGTATACATTGTATGTAATATGTCAAATCTGTATCTGCGCCTAGAATCACAGTGCGTATAAGTCAATAAAATTGGAGCTTCCAAATCGGAAGGCTAAAAAATCACCAAATACCATGTATGCTGAGGTGAACATAATAATTTATTTAATTATTAATCAATTTGGAACTCATAGTTCAGAAATTTTGGTACTCATAAATGCCAAAGGTCAGGCAAAATATATTAAAATGACTTGGTCTCACATTATAGTATAAATAGTTTTGTATTCATTTATGAGCACATGTGCACAGCGATGTACGTAGGTAATGGGCCACATGGGCCATGGCCCACCCTCGATTTTTACTAGAAATTAAAAGTTAAAGATTTTAAGCAGAGATACTTTAACATATAACTAAATAACATAAAACTCTGTGCTTAAACGATAAATTCTCGGCCGTTCGGGCCGATTACTTCTACTACCTGGTTCAAAACTTCGATACAAGTAATTTTGTGAATTTTTATCATATGTATGCGGGGTAGACGAGGAGCTCAGCTATCCTTGCTACTAATTTTTGGGAGCCATGTTTTCCTGAGTACATATATTTAAACGAGCATAAAATGGGTGTTTTATTTTGGCCCACCCTAAAAAAATCCTAGATACGCCACTGCATGTGCAAACTCGTAGTAAAAGGGGAAATGTCATTTAGATGATAAGTTTGCCCATGAATATTTGACTAGATTGTCAAACCTCTTAATATATATATACGCGGCCACAAACTGGAGAATTGATACGATTTCACCTGCTTTGAATGTACGAACATAGTTTTGGGAAATATGATGATAATATGAATTATTGGAAGTCCAACCACTTTGACCGCACGATAGTAGCAGTACGGAACAATTAATTGTTCATACACCATCACCTAACTACCACCTACCAATATGTTAGGGTAAATGGGGGAAATGAATAGAGAATGGACTGTTCTATTCGTTCTCTATCCCTATTCCCTTCATTGCTGCATGAGAAGCAACGCTCATTGTATTTTTTGTGAAGTGTTTGTTCAAAGTAATTTATTTAGACAGAAGCAATAAACGAGCACATTGGACCTTACCCATTGCATGAACATGTGACAGGAAAAGGTCACATTTATTACTGTTTATACATTTGTCCTTCACATTCTCGCCTTCTGCACATTTCCCTCACTTTTACTTCGGGGCTTGAACCTTGGATTTTATATTTGTTTGCGGTGCTCCGATTACTTTTTCCCAGTTTTAGACTTTACATGTCAGCGCAGTGAACGCATTTCAATTCCATTCATATTAAAAACTAACAACACTTTCTGTTTGTGGATGTGGAAATGAGTACATTGGACTCAAACGTTTTTAAATGATAGTACCAAATTTTGAGTGGTGAGAAAATTAACAAACCAAAATTTCATAAAAACCCAGGAGCTAAGATTGTTCTCATTTTATCATTTAAAAATTGATTTCAAATCTCATGACAGGAATTCTTAAATTCTCTGCCTGGATTGATCCAAAATTTGAAGACCCGTAAAATATTAAATCTTGGAGGAGTAGCTGCTAATATTACACGGCTGGATTAAAACAAGGTAATAATACATAATACACGTATTAATTAATGTAAAGGATATTTATCTTTTTTATATCGTGAATTAGTTTAATTATACCTTGCTACACTACATTGCACAAGATTTTAATGTGTCAGAAAACTTACCATTCAAATTTTCACCAAGTTCATAAAGTAAGGAAACGGATTAATTATGATACGATAGGGTAATTTTTTTATTACAATGACTCCTGACTATTGTATGTTAGACCCATGGCAGTCTTCATTGTGTGCGAATAATCATTTAGAAAATAATAAGTTGTGGGATTTGTCGGTCGGGAGAGTTTGAGGGGTATAGACATTATGCATATTTAGGCACAAATCATGTCAGTAAGGATTTATGAGTAGACGGGTCGACGGGTGGAAAGGTCAAAATTAGAATCATTGAGCCAGCGAGCGAAGTGAACGAAGTGAACGGAGCGAAGCGAAGCTCTTATGAATGACTTTGAACTCTTCTGTAA
>JAQIXO010002386.1:0-10070 GCA_034700305.1 Protaphorura armata | reverse complement strand
TAGAGGTTTGGCTTTAGGTACATCAGGCTCCACCAGCATGTAACAAAATCGCTCACTTCAGCTATTCTAAGCGTAATAGTATGTTCTGTGTACTCAGGGCATGCCAGAGCACCCGAAAAAAATATGGCGTACCAAGGTCCTCGTGGTCAGGTCATAGCATTCCCTTGTTAGTATACTATTATTTCTATTACTACATTTTGATATTCACTATATATAGTGATAAAATGTTATTACATCCGTCTGTAGGATGGGCTTTTTGCGAGTATTCGACAAAGACTATTATTTCTTTGTTGATATATGTGTAAAGGAATTTCTCACTCGGAAAGAAGTGAAGGAGCACTACGAATCAGACAAATTACTCCTGGTTAAAATGAGCCGAATATTGGAACCAGCATCTGTCATCCATTCTCTCACCGTTAGATTTTTATTCTTTGAGGAACATGACATGTTTCGACGGTACGTGTTCGGCCCATTGGAAAAATATGCTGGATTCACGACTGCTTGGCATGAGATCCCCGAGATCCCATTCATATTTTTATACAGGGTGTTTACGAAATGTGAGCGCATTTTGTTTGAATTTTTTGCGTAGCTACGAAAAATTACATTGCAGGCTGACGCACCCAGTGCCGGCGCGACAGATGGGACGGCCTGGGTCGAACGTTGCGCGGGCTGCCGGAAGTTAGTGGCGTTACTATAGGTTTTGAGCATGGGCCAAATTGAAATACTCGTTCTGTACCATAAACGAGAAAGTATGCCGTGAACAACTATATGTATTCTCATCCTCAGCGGGGAATAAATAATCGGCCCGGAGGGCCGAAAATTTTTCGTTTTAGTACTGCTTTCTATTTTGTTTTCGAAGTCAATCTCTATAAAGTTTTTCATTTTTAATACCCCTTGAAAACCGAGGCTGGGCCATGGCCCATAACTCATTCAACGCCTTTGTCAGAAATTATAACATCCGTAGAAGTAGCTAAATTCCGAATTCATGCGTAATTTTAAGACTGTACAACTTCCGATTGACAGAGACTATTTTGCAATGTTTTGTGAATTTTACGTCTGTTATTACGAATAGGCCCGGAGGGCCGAAAATTTTTTGATCTTTTTCTCAATTTCATGCAAGGAGTTGTGGTGTAATATAAGTTTCGTATTTACGTATTTCCTCAAAAATATTTCATTTTATTTCAATTTTGGGACGGCCTGGGCTTGGGGCCCACTTTGACCCATCCTCCTGGACGCACCAAAGCGTATGGCAACAAGAAATAACCACTTTTCGTAAACACCCTGTACATTGTGGGCATGAGACTCGTAAACTCCAACTTCATTCTTATTCTGTGGGCCTTGTATGCCCAAATCACGGCATTCTGGATGGAACAACATATGACCAATCCAAGGATTCGGAAAAAGTCAGAGGAAACAATCATCAGAATTTATCAGACACAACAAATAGATAGATAGATAGATCTCCACTTCAAACATTCCTCAACATACGATTCAACAAGTGCACGGCTGTTTATGTTATGACGGCTGCTGTGTATGGAATTGTCTTTGTCTTGAATGTGGTTACAAATGACTGCACAATCATACTCATTGGGCAAATTAATTTTGGAGGCTACATGCTCAATCCCATTGCCTGTGTTCTTATTTATTTAACATTGAAAACATGGTTCAATGAAGTGGCCAAACTTCAAGACCTTTCAAAATCTCGGATGAAATTTTCGATTCAGAATCGCAGTATAAAAGTATTGATGAAACATATCAATCATTTCAGACCATGGGAGCATAAAGTAAGTCCAGAATTATTTGTCCATTGACAACAACACGTTCCCTGGATTCCAGAAACGCGGCAGATATTTTCTAATGAATTTTAATTCACGATTTCTCCGTGCTTCTGGTAGCCTATCGTATTTACTCCCATAATTGAGGATTAACCTGTACAATGTAAGAACCAAATGAAACAACGATTTCTTATTACAGTTTCAATTTATTAATACGCCATTTAATTGTTACATGAGAAATTGTGGGTAATTAGTTCAACATGTCAGAAACGAGTACACATCATTATTCTCCCTACAAATCAACTGCATGAATATTAAATATATTATATCAATCTAATCAATCAATGTATCATTTATATTCTTCTAGTAATAATATTTATCTTCACATATTTTGATTCTAGTTTGTTGTAACAGCAGACATGCCCATCCTGTCCTGTATGCAAGTATTACAGCACAGGAACTCAATTGAAATAAAATTCCTTAGTAAAACCAATGTTCGTCCATGGTGACATCTGTTTCTCCCCATCTGCACCTTGTTCTTCTTTCATAACTCTTATAATCATTATTAGCAGAATAAACTGCGAACAAAAATATATTCACCAAGACAAGGATTTTGTTGATTTCCAATCTGTGGCCATACTGGGTCAATTTCTGGCATAAAACTTGAATGAACCACGTTCTCCTATCACACTCACGGTACGCTAAATGACCTAAAGAGACGAACAAATTATTTACTTTCAGGCCATGCAGAATTTCTGTGGTAAACTGATACCTTCAACTGTTGCATAGCAAATCAACATGTCGGTCCATGTTGGAATCACAAGTTGTTCTGAGCGGTCATTTCTCTTAAATTTTAATGTACGACATTACATAACAAAATAATTATCATAATTTAATAAAATGAGAGTGTACATTTATTTTTATTACGTACGTAAGTTGTAAAAGTGTTGCTGTCAGACACCGTTGCAGAGCTTGTGCCGGTGTCACGCTCATCCCCTCTGTCGTACATGGTGGGTCGTTTAGATTTAGGATATCATCCAACAATTAACACATTGAAATTACTCACCGGCAAGCCTGGATGAAGAATATTTTTGGTTTTCCGATAAAATCTTCAAAGTTCTTGTTGTTAAATTTTGTCAAAATGTCAGAGTGAATGTTGACACGATGACCATCACTCGTTGCAATGATGTCACGATCTCCATGACTCATGATAGCAAGAATGCAAACGTCTGCGTCTCCATTTATGCACATTTGTTTGAAAGCCCTGAGTTTGAAAGTCCTGTTAATTTACACAAATATACTTGTTGTACAAGAACAGGGACTGACAATTAACGTAGCGAAGGGCCGGTAAACCATTAAATTTGTTCCAGTATCGGGAGTGCCAGAAAGTACCAAACAATAAAAACTACTCACAATTTCACGGTACGTTACTAGTTACTAGTGAAGTTACTGCGTACCTCGTAAGTGACCTGACCGTCAACCTCGGAAAGGTCAAAGCCAAAATTTTGAAGAACTGTTGCCACGGCAGACGTATCATGATTGGCTCCATTCCTTTGACTCCGTGTTTGAAACTCCGTGATGTTCACAATGAGTGCAAATTTTCCGTTAGGTTTGACGTTATATCTCTAAAAGAAATTATATACTTAAAGTGTGAAGAATGTGCAACACTTACGAGGGGAGGCCGGAGCCTGGTACACACCGATTTTGTCCCTTTTTTTCTGGAGAGGTCTTCGGATATCATTAGACACGTGTTTATTTTATTTTTCCTGACGGACATGCGGGGGGTATTTTTTCTTGACTTTTTCAAATTTTCAAAATCGAAAATCCTTATGGCCTATAATATAACATGGGTTTTTCGAGTCGACCCTTTGCACTCTTTCATTTCGTCGTTTTCTGAAAAAGTACAAAGAGTCCCCTCTTGGAAAGTCAAAAAAGTCGAAAATCAAATAATTTATTTTGACACCCCGGGGGTCCGTCGGGAAAATTCCAAAAACACGTGTCTAATGATTTCGAATGACCTATTGAGAAAATTTTTTTGCACAAAATCGGTGTGTACCAGACTCCGGCCTCCCCTCGTTAGTAGTATTTTACTTGTGGAGGTGGTATATCTATATCAGTAGTATCTGATTCAGATGGTGTCCAGCGCAAGTCAGGAAAACTTGTTCCGTCTCCACGTGTTTTATTTTTACAATTAAATTTTGGAAGAAGCCGTTGAGTACTGGGGTTTTTGGTGACGCCCTTTGTGGAGTCAGAGGCGGTGAGTACATTCTTTAGGATTTCAATGACGTCATTGGGTTGACGAGTGTCCACCTCTTGTGCCAGCTCCACAAACAGACGAAATGTGTCCAAATCTTTTTGCATCAAGACGTCACCATAAAAGTAACTTTTGGTTTTGTAATTACCCAAGGGTCCAATGGATTCCTGTGCAAATTCATTTTACAAAAGATATTCAATTTATGTATGAATTTTTTGTACATTTCGTCATGTCTAAATAGTTGGGCATTAATAAATCATTTTGACTATCTTACAATCTTTTCACGTTGGTCCCGCGTAATAATCATTCTTTCTACGCATCGAATAAGAAGACGCTCACTCAGATTCGTTTGGTCCGACAAATCACTTAACCTGTTCAAAATAGCCCTTCGATGGTCAATCGACATTCTTGTTGTTTATATTAAATTGAAATAAAGTACGAAATTAAAATTTTGAATTTAATACAATGTTCCGTACTACTGTTCCTCTGTGACTTTTGAATTAACACTAATGAAAACTTTAATAAATTCTCTCCTTTTCTGAATTGAGTCCAGGCCGGCCTGTGTAACAGAAAGTGAAGGATACAAATTGATAAGGGATTTGAAGTGGTATTTCATAATTTTTCGATTTTCAAGGTCCAATGTCATGAGCGTAATTAATCACGGTTGAAATAAACCAGAGATAGTGACTCAGTCATAATTGTCAGAAATTGCCTGGCATTCTCACCCGGATAAAAAGCAAATAAATATTCCATAGTAGAATTATAGATATAATGTTTATGCGTATTAATTTGAGTAAACCAAATCCAAACTCAGTCAATGTCAAAGGGGTTAGTTTTCCTTGATTATAATACATTTGACTACTGTACTGACCATTGTGAGAGTGAAGCAATTGATGATTGTGACATTCGAATTCGCATATTCGTGGAACATTAGGATACAGTAAAAAGGAAGTAAAGGACGATTGTGTAAAGCAATTGAAAAACAATTCTAATCAATGATAACACATGAGCATCATTGAGTGAAGATGAGTTGTTGTTGCTCAACATACACCGTGATTGTTGTTGTACGCATTAATATTACAAGTTATCACAAATGTTATGTTACACATGCAATGGTGTTTTGAACAATTGTGAAATATTTTCAAGTTGACTCATTCTCGTTGAAATTTTTTGAGTGTTTATGGCTGTGAATTCCACAGCATAGTTAAACTAACTGACGAAGGATTTTTCAATATTGCAATATATTTCGTTATTAATTAAATTTTTAATTAAGTTTGCCATTTACGAAATACTCGAGCTGGACTTGAATTGCATATGCAGTATGCGAACATATTTCCTCTAGCTCACAAAATCAATAATAAATAATTATTTTAATATTTTTTGGACTGCCTTCCTTTACTTAAGTATTGCGGCAACACTTTTCAGTAGGTGGAAATCCAAATTTTGTGCGGCCTCATTTTTTCTTTGATTCCAACTACTAGCTTTGCCCCCCATTTTGACACAGAGAGCTAGGACTGGTATCGCTGGAAATCCCAAAACCGTAGCTTTCCAATGATGTACATAGATTTCGAGACTGTAGACAAGATGGCTCAGTTCAAGCACTTTTACATTCAAAACGCTACATAATAAACACTCTAACCCTGGACTCAAGCATGTACAGCCCTTTACACCTGGAATGTTTCATTATTTAGCCACCACCAACTAAAGTAACCGATAAGGGAAAAAATGAACATTTGGCAGAATAATTCGGCATAAGATTTTATTTCTGAATGTAATATACCTATGCATATTCTAATTCACATTTATTGGTGCCTCCATTTATAGAAGAAATGTGCCTTTGTGAAATTAATAAAATTAATTATTTCCCGTAGTCGCCGTAGTTCAAGAACAGCGTTGGAGGGAGCAGTGATTGTGGTAAATGTAGTGATATTGAGGGTTATAACATTACTACGAGTTAATGATTCGACGGAATGTGCATACCACAATTAATATAGAAAATGACTAGAAAGACAATGTGATTGTGATTGTTTGGTTTAGCACCTGATCCTGAAATTGAAGTAACTTACTGTCGTCAATACGAAAATATTGAAAAACCGTTTGTTGCAAAGGTCGGAATGCTAACAAACGCTTTTTGGTTAATCTTGTATTCCGATTATCCTTCCAGGTTTCTAAAAGAGATTTTGAGAGGGTGTATAGTTTCCCAACCTTTCTAAACCACAACGTTGTTAAAATTAAAAGAAAAAATGAACATGTCGGATACAAAATATACCCTCCAATATTAACGGACCCGATAAATTTTACAGTGCAGTAATTGAAGACAACACTTAAAGAGAAACTCATACCAAAGATTACGCCTGTCACGACTTTGGTAACCAACGAATCGTTATACCTTTGATTAAGAAATTGCTGTGTGTGATAAAATCTAAAAATTATTTCTCTCGATTTCCTCAAACATTTTGGATTTTTCATGTGTTGTTCCAACCAGAATTCAGTGACTTGCATGTACATCCCACCTATGTATAGGACGACCATGTTATAGCAAAACATTAGCCGTGTGTACCCGATGTAGAGCAGGATGAATGGAATGTGGTACAAAATGGAGTCAAATCCAAAATAGATTTGAATTGGGTTGAACACGTAGTTTCGAAACAAATCATTTTTGTCATAAAATAAAAATCCAACAGAAAGGCATTGAATCAATGTAAATGGCTCCATTACCCGATAGCACACAACAAGTAGTGATTTGTCATGTGCATTAAATCTCTCCAAGTCATCCATAGAGAGAAATATGTCTGAAATTGAACAACGAATGTAAAATGAAGTAGCCATAAAAATTTTCGTACCACATAGTAGTTACCTTGGTAAAGTTCATCCATCTTGAATAGAGCGTTGACAATTTCGGACAACTCATCTCCAAAGAAGGAGACCATTACTCCGACAGTACAGGCCATGATCCCACCAGCTGACAGCATGATGCTCACAAAGAAAACTTGGAATGGCAAATCATTGTAATCAATCACAACTCGTATAATAAAATATGTAAATAGAGATAAGAGACCAAACGTAATGAGCTTGTTCAGAAATAGTTTGAGAAAAGATTTTGTTGGAGTCAAGGATTTCAATTCGGAATCCCAATCGAATGGAAATATGCAGAAAAATGAAAGAAATCTAAATGCGTAGTTAAGAGCGGCGATAGATTTGATTGTCAACATTATAAGTTTTTTTGTAGAGGGATTTTATTTAGAAATTAGAGGGGACAGAGTGACCTTCCAGATTAATTTCTCAGTATTTATACAAAACCGCAAGCAACAGTAATGATTTACGATAACTTGCAAGTAAGTCGACTTGATTTAATCAATTTAGTGCAGATGTTTCCCTTGGAGCAAACATTTAATATTTAATTTGGAGCACAGAAACACTGCTGTCTTGTATAGCGAGTGGAGAGTTGTCAGAGTTTAAATTTTCCTGTCTAGAGTACGATTGGCTCATAAGATAAATAATGAGCAAATGTAATTCGGAAAACAATACTGTTTATACTAGTATACACGAGTTTAAAAGCTGGCCGATAGTAATCTTCGTGTACCAATATTTGCAGAGCTCTTAGCGATGTGGGGTACAAGACGTACAAATACATTGCCTTGCCAATGAGATGGGAATCTAAAAAGTCAGACGACATTTTCTGAACAACTCTAAATGAAATGCTGAGCATTGTGGCTATCCTTACTACCAAATGAGCCTGCTTATCATCGTTGGGGTACATGACGAACGTGGTACCTGTTATACATATACATTACCTTGTCAAAGGGAATGTAGAACAGCAGACGACATTTTCTGAACAACTCTAAATGTCAAATGTTAAAACCGGCTCGTGCATATGATTCATTCGATACAACTGCCCAAGGCCGAATGGAAACTATGAAGTTTCACTTTGAGTTTGCATTACCGTAGAGATGGCAAATATACATTCGCCAAATGCATGCTCACATGTTTGCTCACACTGCAATAGTCGGCCTCGGCATTGATCTCCATCCTTTCCTTGTACGCTACTCCTTGTGAAACCATATTTAACTGGAAGTCTTCCGTATCCCCCTCAGTTTATCATTCTGCTTTCCAAATTTATATCCAGTACTAGGTGTAGTTGTTTAGTAAATGTTAGCTCCAAGCATTAATATTGTTCTTGAGAAATGAGAAATTCCTACAATCTGAGTTGAGTGAAATGCTACTATCACATAAATGTGATAGTAGCATGCCCACTTCATTCAGTGTCAGATTTTATACTACAGGTATTATAGGAGCTTGCGTCCTTACATTGGAACAACTTAGCTTGAAGGGCTTACGGCTTGCTTAGGGCGTGCGGATCGCACGCCCTCCGAACAAATATTGTTGTGTCCAAGGAAAAATTTTCATGCCACTGTTTTGTCTTCAACGTTTTTATTTGTGAGACTTTTTAATCGAACAATTTGCGTTGGCACGTTGGTAAAGGACCTGCACAACGCTTTTTCGAACGGTTCACCCTAAACGGTTTCCTTGTGATGGATCGAAGGTCCTAGGCATGTAATGTTAGGTTGAATGAATGGGTTTGACAGATGCTAGCATACATGCAACAGTTAGAGCTACTAGAAAGATCTACAGTTGTGATTCATTCAATGTCAAGATTTCAATGTTGAAAATCAATTTGCATTCTTTAATTACTTGTTTTCTGGTAAAACTTACATCTATTAAATTCAATCGATTTTTTTAAAATTATTTAGCCTTCATTTGTCCTGTTGCAGAATTCTGAACTTATCTACGTGCGTGCTATCACGCGAAGATGCAGTTTTGGCTGTATTTGTATTCGTGGCTGGCTAGAAGTCGTCCCACGCGATCACCATGAACGGATCTCTTGGATCTGATCGCGTTTTTGATGATGCACTTTCCAATTCTATTTCCCGAACTGCGGGGAATGTATGGAAGGAGGCAACATTTTAATTTTTATTTTGGGAATAACGTGTTGGTCATGTTGTATATCTTCGTCACTTGAATAAACTCTCAATCAATCAATCAATCAAATAAATTATTCTCACAATGGAACATTATCAACCGTTCCACCGAGTTTCATATTTTTCTGAAACTTACAGTTCATAATGTTCCCTTGTCAGTGCCGCTCTTCTAGACCGAGAAAAGGTTGCCTGAGATAGGAAAATTATTTATCTTATTTGTTATGAAGCAAAGACTTCAATCACGCCTGCGGATGTTTAACTTTCTGAAGAATTGTTTCGGAACTTGGGCCATAGAATATGTAAGTTTACTGGAGTATTCACCGATATTACTGACGGAGAAAGTATAATCCCTTGATCTGAAGAACTGTCTGTCCGTCTCTCTGTGAGCACGATAACTCGAGTAGCTTTTGAGCCAACTTCTTCTTACTTGACATGCATGCTTGTCCCTTGGGCCATAGCTCCAGACGAGTTCGTTATCCAGCACGAATGGTCCAAGGGGAGAGGTACTTGACTATTTAAACCTGGTCACCAGGAAGCGGCTTTTAAATGAACATTGTATAAAGCTCCATTAAATATACTACATCAGCTCTTCTTCACTGCGTTTCGTGACGGTTTGAATGATATGGGGACGTTTGTCGACCCAAGCTTGTTAAGGAAGCCGTGGAAGCCTCATTTTATAAGAAATCCTACGAAGCACAACCGGTTATAGTATGGCGTTTCATCAAACGGGGAAAAAGAGAAAAGTGGTATTTCTAGGTCAATTAAGCACTATTTCTTGTATGAATAAGCGAAGACCAGGAAGCAGTGGAGGCTATTATATGGACTATTATATAACAAGCTGCAACTGGGAAGCGTCTTTGTGGAACATAACCTAGCCATAACTGTTGAAGCAGTTAGTCTAAAAATATTCGAGAAATTTTACCCACTGCGCTCCCTGTCTAATGACCCGCAGACATGTGCGATTATACACGCGTGTTAACATCTAGAGTTGCATAGCGTTACTTACGAAGCACATGCACTTAATAATGTGGTGTTTCGTCAAACCGGCAAAAAGAAAAAGTC
>JAQIXO010002385.1:0-10072 GCA_034700305.1 Protaphorura armata | reverse complement strand
AATTGTATTGCCGCAGCAACGTTACTGGTTAAGTCAAAGTGAAATTTTGACCCTGTTCGGATTTAAGAGCAATCCTACTAACACAACCTACTAGTGAAAAATCCTTGCTTCACATATTGATGCGACAATTAACTAAGTAATTCAATTAAGGGAATTTAAAAAATATATGTAATTTAATTAAGGCAATTAATCAGTATAAGTGAACAAATTGTTATCCTTGTGAGCTCAGCATTCGAATTGTTTTCCAATGGCATAATTTTTGCGAGACTCAGGAATTTGCATTCAGTTCATATCTACAATGTCTAATTTGTACTGTACTCATACATATACTAATTTCATAATTCATTATAGTTAATGTATTGCGCCGAGGGTTAAGAGGAGGCCATACCCTGCACTGCACAATTTACAATTTTTTCTAAGGTCTCTATCATCAATAGAATTACACTCTCATAAAATAATTGAAGAGTTTTAAATCCGTGTCGTTTACTCTACTCCATTTTCCAACACTCCAAGAGCTGTTCATAAATGTCATTGCTCGCATAAATTGGAATACTCATTCTGAAAAAAAAATTTAAATGAATTCCAGAAATAGAAAATACAAGAGTTGACTTTTAATTACTTGGAGAGACTTGTTGAAGTGGATTAAATTGAGTGGTAACTAATAATAAATAATCAATCTTTGTAGTGTCAAAGTTAAAATTAGATTCTGTGTATTTGCTTCAATTCATCTCGTAAGGCTAACAACAGATTTGTTTTCGCACAGAGTAATAAAATTCTTGACACTTTTGCTGATTTTACAAAATATTGTATTGCAACTTTGACACAGTCGAACAATAGGCAGTGTTAAAACTTAACACAGGATAGATTATTTAATTAATCATTCCCTACGTACGTGAGTGTGAGTGTTAAAATAGTACAGTTTACATACATGACGCGTATATTCATACGTAATTGTTGAAGAGAGCCTGACAAAACATAAAGTAAATAAATATGAACCCGACCGTGAGATCATAAAAAGAAATAGGTCAGAAGTGTTGGGAAAAATTTGACACTTATTTTCTCAACTCTCTATTTTATGAACTGACCTTTGCTCTTGCATGACTTGACGGTTTAGTACAACTAATAACATAGGGTGTACGTAATATAAGATGTGTACTAGTTTAATGCAGTAGAAGTTATATTTGTCACTTCTCGATTTTCGGTTCCCGGTCTAGCTTAGCACTGTGAGACAGAAATACAGTCGGTACATGTTTGAATAGAAAAAAGGACGGTTGAGGACAAGACAGCAAACCCTTCCGAATTCCAAGTACTCCCTTTGAAATAATTAAATAAGATAAATGAAAAAATACAAATCTCAAAATGTATGATTATGACTTATGACTGACACAGAAATAAATTACATTCTGTTCTATTCTAAGAGAAATAAATAAACAAAAACCACATTGAACTTGAAATTAAAAATTCCAGCGTTGAATGTATTTTGTTGTTAGTTTTCTAATTTATCAATCGACAGTAATGTAAAACCTGTGGGTAGAATAGAACCTGGTAAAGATTTTGAATGACCATTCGAATTTTCGTGGTTTAGAAATAAAAGGTTTGGACGAGTCACCTGGAATAAATAATTTGGCAACGTTTAAAATTCAAGCGTCTTGAATATATTTCTTTGTCAACCTATTTTGTATTCCGTACCATTACTCAATGTATTACTGGGAACCTGTATTATATTTTCGCATGAATTCACTGTTATCATGATAGTAGTTTTATTTGGATAGCTCTTAATACGACGGAAAGCATTAGAAAAATGGAGACCTTTCCCTATTTTTTTAATAAAAAAATCTAGGTAAAAATGGACAATTATTTGTCGGAGAAAAATTTCCTTCTCTTGTCCACCCTGTGCGTGTGCTCTTAATTTTTATTTATTACAATGTTAGAAAATAACATTGTATGGAATGAGTCATTCTGGAGTGTGAAATCTTAGGAACGGAGGGACAATGTATATGTAAGCCGATATTTTTGTCATCACACCAGAAAGGTCACTTTATGACTCATTGAGGGAGAAAAATGCTCTTCACGCAATTTTTAGGTCTCCTCTGGTCTCATAAATATTATTTTGAGTTCAGTTGGATTTAAGAGCTGTTAGTGGAACTGTAAGTCAATTAGTTAGCGTGAAATATCAAACTTGAAAAAGTTCATTTCAACACCATTATTTTTCCTTAAGGAATTTCTCCAGTTGTGAAGTGTGATTATAATAGCGAGTACAGTGCATCACATAATCTATTAAAAACTTTGGTTAACTTAATCATTCTTATCGTGAAGAAACTGCGTTGTAAGAGACAAGTCAAGTCCTTAATTTCCGTAAGTCAGAAAATCCTTTGTAAAACTAAATAATTCACACATAGTTTTAATTTTTTGGGTTCATTCTGACTAAAATAAATTCGAATTTGATTTTTTTTTCAACCGTAAGAAATGAATTTTTTTTGCTAGAAATTCTAAAAAAAAACTTTTTAATGTATAAAATATCTTGAAACATGATCGAAATACATCCAAATGGATTTTTAAATTGCAATGAATATCCCTGAAAATGGCATGAAAAATAATCCATTGTTGATTGTGTGAAATTGATTTGTATTGCATGCATTAAGGAAACAGTGAATTTTAATTTTCAATGCGCGCTTGCGTGGTGTGCTTACCAGGTTCCTTGTAAGTAATACACCCGTAATTTGTTTCGTATTTGTAACATTTGTTTATGTGATGCACCCTTTCCACTCAGATTCTCGATCCACTGCCGTTACAATTTTTTAAAGAATATAATTGTACGGTAAAATCTGAGTTTAATTTGTTTATGAAACAATTGTAATTAATTTGTATGAACAATTATTTTAGGCTGTTATGGATCTCTCGTCTCTTTTGGGTTCAAGGAGTGATGACAAGGATGTCGATGGATGGATTGATAGGGCTGACCACCCTCTCTTGAATGATGTGGTACGTATATGATCAATAACAAGAATTTCCATGACATTAGTTTGTACTTTATATTATTATTTTTTTTTATTCCAGGTTCTCAAGATACTCTTTGGATTAATGAATCCCATGGATTTAAAAGTGTGTCGACTTGTATGTAAGAGATGGACTGTCCTATCTCTTTCATTTGCTCGTACAGTCTTCGTCTCAACCGTGGCTGACAATAACACGACCTACCCGGACAAAGACATCAGAGAGTTTGTTCAACTATTTGGATCCAACACTCTGGGTATTCCAATCACAAAGTTTAACGTGGGATCGTTTGACCCAACAATTGGAATTGGTCAAACATTCCTTCAACATTATGGCAAGACTACAACAAAAATGGATCTCATGGAAACTTATGAATTTCGCAACGTAGAACATGTGGGAGCACTGCTCAGATCCGCCCTGAACTTAGAGTCCTTTAAAATGCCGTCCCTATTCCGCTCCGCGAGTCCAGACCCAGTCGTTGTTAGTTTGTTCCCAGGCCCTGAAACCCCACCAGAATTGAAATGTCTCAAGACTTTGGATATTGGACTTGAATATGCAGTGAATCAAAGGAGGGTTTGTCCAACACTCTATGAAGAATTGCTGAGTGCCGCTCCAAATATTACAGCCCTCTTCACTAATGACCTCTATCTCACTGAACAAGAATTCCAGAGTCTTGAGGTTTTGAATATTCTGGAGAATCTTGGGAGACAATCAACCCTTGAAATTTTGTCCTTGTGTCGTGTAAAATCAGATCACCTGGAAGTATTGAAGAAAATGATTGTAAAACCAAAGGGACTCAAGTTGAAGCATTTTCTTGTGAATTGGAACGCATGTTTAACTGAGGTTGACGATTCTTGTTTCCTTGAATTGATTCCTTTATTGAAAGATAGTCTCATTTCCTTACACCTTTCCCTTGTCATCGTCCCCACAAGCCCTCGTCGCTGTTCAATCAACCGCTTTCCTCGAATGTCCAAACTAAAACTTTTGGACTTGACTTTCAGTCAAGTAGTTTATTGGGAAGACTTTGCCATCACTTTTCCAGTTCTTCAGCATTTGAGTCTCAGTTCTCGGAGAGATGGTGAATTATTGATTGGATCAATAAGTTGTCCAGCAATTCAATCGCTAACCATTCGTAACTTTACACTGAGGAGTCGATCACTTCAACGCATTCTCAAGGGTTGTCCAACTCTATCAGAGTTAGAAATAATTGACAATCAATCGGACGTCGAAAACATTCTCGGAATGATTTGGACTCAAATTCCGCAACTGGAAAAATTGAAAGTTTGTTGTAACTTGCCAACCAGAAATCTCGATTCCACTTTGACTGGAATTTTGACTGAGGGAGTGGAGGCAGAGCTTATATCAAAGTTGGGTCGACTGAAAAATAAAATACCAGAAGATAGAAGAAAGAAAATTTTCAAGATGATTTCAAAATATGCAACACTTCCGTCCATTCGAAATCTTACAGGTGTTTGTTTAAGTTACTACCAAAGTTTTCATTATAATCCATTCAATTTTTACATAATATTTAAATTACTCGTGTCATATTTTTTTAAATTTGTATATGTCATTTTTTCTTGGATTATTTTTTGAAGTTAACTTTTTTATGGTTAACAGGTTTGCGACATTTGACTCTGTGTGTGAAAGTGAATCAAGGAGAACAAACTGTTTTGTCTGACGTGACGGGATACTTGGGTTTGTATTCCTTGAGGAATCTTCAAAGTTTAAATATATCTCCATGCCAGGTAAATTTGCCAATTGAATTGACATTACTCTTAAATTTTAAAACATTACTGAAAAAACAGTGGATCTTAACCACTCATGGCTTTTAGAATATTTTTGCATGTATGTACTTCCTTTGACAATCATTTGGAATAGTTTTGGTTACATAAGTTGGTGGGTCGTTTTTTATTTTTTTTCCTGTGGCTAAATAATTGAGTAGTATTGACGTTCAGAGAGAAACGAATTCTCTGCAATGTATATCCAATTAATAATTCTTATTTATTGATCTCCTTTGCAGTTTTCCAAATATTGTTCAACCATTTTGGTTGAAGACCTGGGACTTCATTCCTGGAACATTAAGGATGAGAGGAAAAGAGATATTATTGCTCCAAAATGGAGTCCAGATGATGATGATGAAAAACGGGACTTTCCGAGTACTAGATTCACTTTTAATTATGCATTGTAATTGTAATTTCAAACAGGCCAATTGACTGGTACGAGTATTGAGAATTGAAAAGAAACATAATAATCCAATTGTATCTAGATTGAGCTCCCTTTGAGTGAGATAATCACAATTAATGACCGTAAAGGATACTTTTTTGGGGTTCTATTTGTTCTCATCAAGTTAAAACTTAAAACTAGTTTCTTATTTTGTTCTAAAATTAAGAAATCTTATCGTTAATTTCAAGCACTGATACTGTATATGCTGAATATTTTCTACGAAGGATTTGACGGAACAGTAAAATATTTGTGAATATGCAGTACATATATTTAGTATACGATTGGTAGGAATTTTACCCAAGTATTGTGTTGTTAATGTTAAATATTCTGAAATAAATATAATTAATACATGCATACTCAATGCAATTAATATGATACTAATTCAAATTACGTTTTACCATTTAAACTGAAGGGATTGACAATAGTTAACAATCTGAGAATTAAATTATATGGACAACGCATTATCATTATAACAGTTAAAAATTTATTGTTAATGTTAAATTGATGAGAGTCTGGAAGAGGTAATCAAGAAAATGAATTATAATGAGTACAAAATATAAAATGTGTATTTTTAATTTCTCTTGTTACTCTTATATTTTCTTGAATTATCCAAGGCACAAAGTAATCAATTACTAATATGAATTATACATTTTTTATAGTATCGAGTTGGTTCAATTGGACGAGAAGAAATTTCCTGGAACTTTTTTAATCGCGTTCATTATTATTGAATGGGTTTGAGTTGCTTTTGTTATAATCAGGAAGTAACCTTCACTCTTGAGTAGAAAAAATTAGCACAGTAAGCCGAACGGGTTAGGAATTTTGATTGGAGTTTATAATGTTACCCAAATGTTTGAAGCACTGTATTTGAAATCTATGTCAGATGGCTTGTCCCATGTCGTAACTCTTATTCACGTATCACGTGTGAAAACGGTTGATTTTGTAGACCTTCACAAAGAGTACTCCGAGTACAACCAGTCGAGTAATAATGCGCACCAAAATAAGTTGAAATAATATTGATTGTACATCATTTGTATTGTGTTCAAATATTCTTAAATTCGTACTTGATTTGATTTATTATTAGTGTTTCCTTTTAAAAATCCGCTTTAAAAGGTTTATGTTGCACTCTAGCACTCTGGACTCTGGATTTTGAATAATAATTTTGAAATGTATTGTCGTTGGACTTTTTAGGATGAAGGGATGTACACAGAATAATGCATGAAAAGGAAGACCCTTCTGCAGGCATGTAGAAGATTAGTGTAATAGAATAGTTTATTAGAATAGAATTATAGTTAGTGTTATATGGTTTTAGTTTTACACTACATGTTTCTATCACGAAGCACAAAAGGTGTCCATTGTAAGAAGAGGCAGGTAGAGGTAGAGGTCGTAAATAACAAGGTGGTTCAAGACAAATACTGGTTTTCGTACATTTATTAATATTTCTAGAAAAAATATACAAACGTATAAGCGAATGCATTGGAGGAATATATAACGTCAAATTACTAATATATTTAATCATAAACACTAGGACAACCCAGCAAGATCGAATCGGACGTCCACTTAATCAATTTCATTTTTACACGAGATTTTTACACACACCTTATGAGTTAAACATCAAACATTCGTTTCTATTTACCTGTATTCAGCTTTATTTTCAACTTGTCTCAATTCTAACAGACAGTATTTTGTAGTGATCATTATTATTAATGTAAGGGTAACCTTGCCCTTACAATCATCATCGGGTGTAACAATGATATTCCACTCATCCCTGACTTGCCAGTGTTCACAGTTTCGGAAGTTTGTGTGTGCGCACGTGAGACTTTAAATTACTTATTGTAGTAAAACTTTTCTGACAATGCTCACATGAATGAGGTTTCTCTCCGTTGTGAAATTTCAAATGTGTAATGAGATTGCTAGAGTGAGCAAACGTTTTGAGACATATAGAGCAGTTGTAAGGTTTCTCTCCAGTATGACTCCGATTATGCACGGTCAGACCGCCCGATTGGGCAAATGTTTTCCCACACACTAAACATTTGTACTGTTTCTCCCCAGTGTGAGTTCGTAAATGCGAACGAGCCTGACCGGGGGTAAAAAAGGTTTTAGGGCACAATGTGCAGTTGTAAGGTTTTTCTCCAGTGTGATATCGAGTATGCACTCTTAGGTATGATGACTGGGAAAATGCTTTGGAACAAATTGAACATTTGAATGATTTCTCACCAGTGTGAGTCAGCACATGGCATTGAAGGCCGTCGGCACGAGAAAATGATTTGGGACACATTGTACATTTGTAAGTTTTCTCCCCAGTGTGTATTCGAACATGTCTGTCCCGCATTACGGAAGTCATGAATTTTTTAGGGCAGATGGAGCATTCATAAGGTTTTTCACCTGTATGGACTCGTTCATGAATTTTTAGGTAGAATGAATGGGGAAATGATTTGGCACACACGGGGCATTCATAAGGCTTCTCCTGGGTATGAATGCGTAAATGTGTGTTTAGACTACTGGACTGCCTGAAATATTTTGAACAAATTGGGCATTTGAACGGTTTTTCTCCAGTATGTAGTCGATTATGGGCTGTCAGACTTGATGAATTAGAAAATGTTTTGATACACATTGAACATTTGTACGGTTTGTCCTCCCGATAATGAGTTTGTAGATGTTTGTTAAGTCCCCGTGATGTATAAAATGATTCGGGACACACTGAGCATTTGAAAGATTTCTTTCTGGCATGATCACGTACATGACGTTGACAGACATCTAAACGAGTAAATGATTTTGGACAGATTCTGCATTTGTGAGGTTTCTCCCCAGTATGGATTCGAACATGTTGATCCCGATGCCAGGGTTCGATAAACTTTTTTAAGCAGATGGAACATTCGTAAGTTTTTACAGCCGTATGAAGTCGTTCATGAACTTTCAGGGTGGAAGTACTAGAAAATTCTTTATCACACTTTGAGCATTTATAAACTTTTCCCCTCATATGAAGATTGAGGAAATGAGACCGTAGAGAGCGGGGATGGTCATAAGATTTTGAACACTGTGAGCATTTGTAATGTTTTTCCAGATATTTATTTCGGAATTGTGTTTCAGGTTTTTCCGACTCGCAAAATATTTCTGAACTAGTTGTCCATTTCATTAGTTTCTCTCCAGTATGAGTTCTCATATGTTTTCGAAAGTTATCTGATCGTGAAAATGATTTGGAACAGATTGCACACTTGTAAGGCTTCTCCCCAGTGTGAGTCCGTGAATGCTCTGTTAAATTTTGGTAACAAGAAAACTGTTTGCCACACGTGGAACATTTGTACGGTTTCTCCTCAGTATGATTTTCAACATGTTCGTTGCGTACGTTATCCAACTGTACAATCTTGATTTGGTTTGATCCAGAAGAATTGGTAGCCACCCTTGTAGTTAGATCCAGTCGTCTCACTATAATTCTCACACAGACATGGGGTCCAAGTTTCCAATCATCTTGGAATTTGTTCTTCATTGGTGCCATTTTAGTACAACTGGGTTACTTCCTGATAATAAAAATAAGAAATCAGCTCAATCGTGGTTCACGAATTATGATACCTTCACTAATCAACATACGTTCATCTCCAGTTGCAATATTCATGTTTACAAATTTTTGTGGATTTTCGTACAGCTTTTCAAACTCTTGAAGGTTTCACGGATTGTAGCCTATGCCTACGTATTTTCCGAAAATTCATTACAAGCTCAAATCAATGCTTGTGTACAAAATTATTTTTTATTTGTAAATTCTTCTGACCTACATTGAAACCTGAACAAACTCGAGTATTGCAGCTAGAGGTGAAAGTATGTTGAATCAACATACTTTCACAACAGCTTTACTTATCAACATTGTTGATAAGTAAGGCTGTTGTGAGTCTTGAACGACGATTCAATCCCTTTGGTTATTTATTAGGAACTAACATTCCTTCCGTAGTGAGAAATTAGCCTAGGGGCTGGGAATTTTAATTAGAGTTTATAATATTACCAAAATTTGTGAAGCAAAGTATGTCCCATGTCGTTAGTTTTATTCGCTTGTGAAAACGGTTGGTTTTGTAGACCTCTCATGCACCACCGCGGCCCGCTGTCGGAATCTTCTAGTGCATTTATATTTCTATATTGAATTCACATTGATAAATATGAGTATACTGACGCAAAAATAAGTGGACTAGGTTTCCTTATACTCTATGAAAAATATATAGAAATATTTTGTTTTACCAAAAATAATAATTTTTTCAATTTACTTTGAATATCCTTTGTGTAGAATAGTTCAAATGTTTTTAAAGTTCTTGGGTTGAGTTGATATTAGTATTTTTCTTATTTAAAAATTCACTAAATAATTTTTATGTTGCACTCTAGCACTGTGGACGTGGAATTTAAACTGAAAATATTGAAAGGAATTGTCGTTGGACTTCTTAGGATGAAGGGTAGAGAAGTATGTATGAAAAGAAAGGCCCTTTTTTAGGTATGTAGTATGTGGATTGCACATATGGTACAATCGTATTACACTTCACTACCTTTCCTATTCCAAAGCGGAAAAAGGTGTCCAGGTGTAAAAATAGGAAGGTAGCGGCAGAGGTAAATTACAAGGTGGTTCAAAACAAATATTTTTGTGCATTTATTAATAATTCAAGTACAAAATTATCACAAATAGAACTGACTGCACACCTAATGCCAACAGTGCTTAAGCCCGTGCCTGTAATGTGTCATTCCGGAACGCCACCCACTTTTAACCCGTCCTATCTGTCCTGGGTTAAGCTAGGGGAGCTGATTTTATACTGTACGGCATGAGTAGTTTGAGTTGAGCAGAGTATGTCTGGGTTCGTGTGGGTTGGTTTTAAGTATGGTATAA